>KN468989.1:25229-79809 GCA_000787095.1 Periophthalmodon schlosseri | reverse complement strand
AGTGTAAGTGTAAGTGTAAGTATAAGTGTATGTGTAAGTGTACCCTGTATGGCACTATGTCCTTGGGGAGCAGAGGCGTGTTATTTCAGGAAATAATCTCATGAGGACTTGGAATATTCATGAGCAGCAATGCCCTTAAAACAAAAGCCTTTTAGAATGAGCCCCTCATAAGAGCCCTCCTCCACTGGGCTATATAAATGTAGACTGGCATTTGATCATATGAACGAAACTGCATACATAAACATTAAGACTGCGCGAATGTCAAGAGAAGAAATTGATTTTGAATTGAGACTGTCGCCAAATTGAAAGAGCTCTGGTCTTGGCATGAAACGTAAAATGGATATTATTGAAGATCTAATCTCAGGTAAATTAAATGTGAGACAAAAAGAAAGGGCCATTTTAAGACAAGGTTTGACTATAAGCAAGCAATAAAAAGAATGAATTTGAGTTATAAAATTGGTATAAATTGTGTAAGCGTAGAGAGCATTTCAATTGCATTATGGGTAACAGTCCATTATGGTGCATGGCTCTTATCTAATTTGCAGGCCTAGATGCCAAATTAATAATTAAACTAGTCTTCGCTGAACCACTTCTCAAAAATCCTGACAGCCACAAACTGTAACAGTGCACATGAGCAGCCGTACTGGAGGTTCTCTGACCTGGTAATCTATAGCTTTTATCAAGATTAGGTTAGAGATTAAAGCACAAATCAACAAAATCATAATACTGGGGGTTAGCTATGTTAAATTGGGCCTTCAGCATTCAAAAAATTTAAGGTATTTGGGAAAAAGACAGTAAAAGAAGCCACTATTCTGAAGTAGAACAGAAATGACTTGAATCCTATATGGTCTTTTAGCGCTTTTCCACCCTCAAAGTGCTTTACATCAAGGAACCACTCACCCATTCACAGACACTGGGGGGCGAGGTGGGTTAACTGACTTGCCCAAGGATACAACAACAGCATTTACCTGAAGGAGCTGGAATCGCACTGCCAACCTGTGAGTCAGTGAATCTGACCGCTCTACCAATGATGTTTATGTCGAGAGTGGGATTCGAACCGCCAACTTTCGGATCAGTGGGCAAACGCTCTACCAACTGAGCTACTGTCGCCCCTATATATTATAAAAATACATTCCTACAAAGATAATACTGTAAATACACTGTATATTTGAAGGCATAATACTTGCTATAAAGGAAATATACAGTATAGTGGAGTCAATTCTGTGTTTGGGAAAAAGAAAGTTGAATTCGGGACAAAAGTTTGTTTTTCAGTGGTGAATACATTACACTTATAATCCAAGTAGCTTTTTCAACAAGTAGCTTCTTTTAATTAGGGGTTGAAAATATCAGGGTGTATGGTTGGTGTGAGAATAGACAGAGGATAGACAGGAAATACAATGGCATAAAATAGAGATAGTTAGTTTGCAGACTGGAGGCATATACTGTAGGAGACCCAACTGAATACATTTAAATATAGTCTTGAATCTTGTAAGCAAAAGCAGCTAAATTTACACCACCATTATCCCGGGCGTACAGGAAGTAGTATCTTGGCAAGCAGCTCAAAATAATGGCAGAAAATGATTTGACAATTTTCATATTTTTTTCTCCAAATCCAATCTCATGCTTTTTATTATCTCTGTCTCAGACAAAAACAACCAAAGGACTTCAGCAATTACCCCTGAAATAACCCTGCTTGATTGATATCTCAATTACCCACAATGCCATTCTTCGGCGTTATCTCGTCCCTCGCGCTCACCATTCGGCACTTTTCTATAGCCACAATGGGGTGACCTTGTTGTCTGGTATCTTTTTCCCGTAGGCCTTTGTCTATTACAGTTATCCTATCTAGATCTCATGAAACTCTACTTTGAACTCTATAATTACACGGAATTTTGACGCGAAATTTCCGAAAGTTATTCATATTTTGTAATGTTGTTCTTACCTGGAAGTTGTTTGTGGCAGCAACATCCGAAGACAAAGCATAGAAAAGAGAAGAGAGAAAGGAAAAAAACATTAGCATACAATTGGTTTGATGGTACAAGTCTATCATTAAGCAATTAAGTAAGCATTACCCAAGCATTAACAATGAACAGTGTTTTGAATAAGTAATGCTCGCGCCTGGTGAAAAGTATAGGCAGCTAATGATGCAGAGGATTGCTAATTGATTTAAACGAATTAGAGTAATTACTCTCAAGTCGAGTGTGTCAATAGTCCGGACGGTGGCTCAAAGGTGGGCACAGTTCAAGGAGAGGTGAGCTCATTCAGAAAATACCACGTTTAACAATTGGTTATTTTAATATGAGCCAGACAATCTAGTGTTAAAGCATTATATAACTTCTGCTGGAGGGTCAGCTATGTGTTTGTCGCCATGGAGATGTTATTGCTTTGTCTGGAATGCTCCACAGAATGGCATTATTATCCGTCTTGCCTTCATTCAAGGCTAGAAACATGAATTCTTGCTGTAAGCAGGGGCACCGCTCTCCACAGATTGGCCCGCTGGCATTACTACTTGTCTCCAAGGAGATAACGTAATGCCATACTGTGGAACATCTTTGTGAAGACAAGCAAGTAGTGGACTCTCAGCAGAAAAGTTACATAGTGCGCCTTTAAGGTTAAGGTATAATAGAGAATCATCATCAGTGAAAGCAAATGAATATGGCCCAAAATAGGCAGAGGTATATGCAGTGTATTCAAGGAGCATTCTATCCAGCATCCTATTTATCTTCAACATTTTGAGAGTTTTCACCATTCAGAAGACTGAATATTCTGTTTTGAATTATAAATTGCTATGGCAACGATTAAGGTTAAGGTTATGTCTGCCTTGATCATGCGTCTGCTGCATACAACACAGACACTATAAAATTTAAACTGCCCTGTTGAATAACGAACACTTCAGACGATATATATCTGATTATGTTTATGTTCAAAAAAGAGTCATCAATTACACATTTTTTGAAGTGGAAAAGCCCAAATTCACATTTGCATACCCCAAAAACCACCACAAATGTGTATCTGCAATATATTCTTAGTTTGCAAATGATTTGGCTTTGTCTGTTTATACTGCAAGTCACTGTAAATAGATTTTCCCAAAAGAAATCGTAAATTTGAGCAGAACAGTTCTACGGCTTCTATGCATCATCTGTGCAGCGTAACTGTGCCGACACAATATTCAAATTCTGATCAATATAATTCATAGCCTACACTGAATTGCACTGTTACTGTTTATAGAATATTTAAATGAAACAGGCAGAAGAACAGACCAAAGCTAAACTGTTCAAACATGGTGCAGAACTGGGTGACACATTCACTATAATCCTGAATAAAAATACATGACAGAGCCACATGCCACTGCTGGGGCCAATCGCAATTTCACGCCGTCATAGCAACCAAATCCCTGTTCAGAGACAAACACACCTCCCATTTAGCCACAGCTACACCTCTCTCATCACCTGAGCTTAATTGCTAACATTCATATGAGCAGTTTACATTTTAAACATTTCACTAAGAACCTGATTACACTGAAAACATGCAGCACCAGGAGAAATAAGGTGTGACAATAATTTGCGGTACATTTAGCAAACGCTTTAGTACGTATCTACATCGCATACAGTTTACTGGAACATTCTGAAGGAGCAAGTTCAGTCAAACATGAGTGTGGTTGAATGAATCACAGGAAAAGATTATGTATTATGTGTTATATTCAAGCTATATTTAAACATGAACGTTTAGTGTCTCATGTGGTATAACTTCATGTAATGTATCTGCTCATGTAATAGGTCTGCGCCTGTGGGAATGAAATTTGTCTACAAAACACCAGGGAGGGGCGCTAGAGCTGCATCCTCTGGCGCATTGAAAAGCAGTGGTGGAAGGTAACCAAGTACAAGTAGTAAAGTACTGTATTTAAGTAGAGTTCTTTAGGTATCTGTACTTTACTGAAGTAAATTTTACAGAGGATACTTTTTACTTTTACTTCACTACATTTGAGAGCAAGTATCTGTACTTTCTACTCCACTACATTTTTGAACTGGACTGAAAGTAAAAAGTACTTTTCATTTGATTTGAGGGGTCATTTTTACCATGTTCGTGATAACGTCCTGACTAAACTTTTTGAGTTCAAGCTTTCGGCTTTGAGCAAACAAAAATAATTCACACAATTCACGAGAAAAATTAAGAAATTCATTCGTATTGTGACTGTTGACCAAAATAAGTCTCATTGTTTAATCATACAATCTACATTTAACAGTTTAAGCATTAGAATGGAATACTTTTACTTTTTACTCTTAAAGTACACTTTTAAACAAGTACTTAAGAAGATGTTTTCATGTGATATTTTTACTTTTACTTGCAAGACTTTTTGCCTCTGTATCTGTACTTTTACTTAAGTAACAAAATTGAGTACTTCATCCACCACTGTTGAAAAGTGAAGTCATTTGGATTAAACTAAAACGATGATGCTACAGTGAGCTGTGGTTAGTTTGAGCCCTGACAGGATCAGAACACATCTCAGGTCAAGGTGTGTGAAGTGGACACATTATGCATTAATGTGGATCTCTTTTAAAAATGCTGTTAGTCGCCTTGGTATTTAGTATTGCACATTTTATAAGAAATTGAAGAAATGGTGCGGTTTCTGAGAAGACGCCTGTTATTATGTTAATGAAACAAGCGTGAATGAAGCAAAATACAGCAGGCGTGTTTTTGATGAGGGAACAACGTTACAACATGATCCAAATTTGAAAAAGAGGCCAGTTAGCAAGACAAAGGGATTTCATCATAACATGTTAACACCGCCCAGGGGCCAAGTGTGTCGAGTTCTGGAGAGAGTTCTGGAAAGTCCAAAATGGCTCAGTATATATTAGTATATTTATTTGATAGTAAAATTAAATATACTAATTTGCAACGTAGTTTGTATAAAAAGTGGTGTTATTAATCGTTATCAATTCTGCTTCGGAGTCTGCTTCCCTACCCATAAAAGTAACAATTTTAACCACACTTGTCTTGCCATCACAAGTCAAACAGCATTTCCACGAACACAGTCTTTTTCTGAAACACCCTGTGCCCTGTTTCTTTTTCGTAATGGTCCACTTTTTGCTGATGGCGGCAAAAGAAGAAAACATGTCGCCCTCTTCTTCGCTCCCTCATTCCGCTTGGACACACCTCTCCTACAGTGCCCCCTCAGGCCTGATCATAAATTATGTGACATTAACATAACATCAGCCCATGAGGTCAAGTGTTCAGGCTTGTCCCTCCCCAACGTGCTCTGAACGCACCTGAACCAGAACCAAACACACACATTATAATAATATTTCTATTTAAATGCATGGGCTGCTATTTTGCTAAAGGCTCTAGTATGATGCAAGGCAGTGGGGCAGTTGCGGGAATATTTATCCTCCTTCCTCCACAGGTTTACGTTGCACATTAAATAATTGGTAAAAATAAACACATTCTGGTGAAAATATAAATTATTTTCTTTTCATATGTAAAAGACAGGGGCGGTAACAGTGAAAGGAGGTGAAACGTTGGGTCACTTGATTCTCACGTTTGCTCAATAGGTCAGGATAATTTACTTAAAAAATCTATTAGAAATAAAAAAATTAAACCTGAAAGACACTAACCGTCTAACATCGAGGTTGCCGGTTCAGTTCTTGCTACCAGCATTATATTGTCTACTTGTGTCCTTGTGTATATGTAAAGTGCTATATTGTCATTACTAAAACCAGCACATAAAGCAATACAATATATTCTATACCACTGAGTGAGCAAGAGACATATTTCATCACACAGCCACCAGAAAGTGTAAAGAAAACAGCAGGAAAACTCGCCGCAGCAGGGGAGGTCAGAGGTCACCAACATCCATCAACAGCGTTTGTTTACCCTGGCTGTGTTGGAAATACCAGCATCATAAACTATAGCGTCTGGGACAGTAAGTGTTTAACAATAGTGACTGTCCTCATCTCCGCGGGTCGCCTCTGTTTGCTGTCCTATTCCAGACAGGAAGCAGGGTCCAACCAGCGGGAAGCATCAGCAGCCAAATCTCCGGGCGCACCCTGTCATCCTGCACTGTGCAGGCATGTTTAACAAGGGATTTAAAGGGTCTATATTTGGCATTTTTAGATTTTTTTGTTTTATAGCTGACCGCCTTAGCTTAGTTTTTAGCTTAGTTTTTAGCATAGGCAGCAGTTAAAAAAATATTATCTTGACATATTTTTAAAAATAATTATAACAATAATCAGAAATGTGGTATTATGTGCCTTTATATGTCGGATTTGAGGTTCAGTATAAGTTAATTGTAAAATCAACCACAAAAGTACAGAAATATCATAAGACAAAATATAACTTTTTGACACAGTTTTCTTGCAAGATATACACAATTATAATGTTGCACACTTATACATTTTTAAGGTATTTTCATCTTTAAAAGGAGAATCCACTGACACATAAATTCTACATGTTATATGTCAACTAAAGTCAGATCAAAATATAAGTGAGGGAAAATATATTGCACTGACACCTGATGGAATTCAAGCCATGCCCTAATCTGCATTTATAATAATATCTCACTACAGGAAGTGTGTCAGGGCGCGTCGGGCGGAGGCTGATGAGGTGGAGAGCAAACGTCGGGGATGCGGTGACCTTTGACCCCGCTGGATGGGTAAACATATGGCGGCGCCGCAACGGGCCAATGGGGTGTGAGCGGGACAGGGCAGCGTCAAGCGGCGTGTGACTGGGTTCGCACTGGGTTGTTGATGGTTGGAGCTGGAGGGAGGAAGGAGGGGGGTGTGTGTAGAATGGGGGCCAAAGGGAGGGGCAAATCTGTCACCATGACCTTCACACCTTCGGAACGGAGTCGCCAAAAGAAAACAACATGTGACCACCTGAAACATAACCTTCCTACGGGCAGCTTTGGACCGGTTAATAAGAAGTCTGATGCAATGCTGTGGTTGCATAAGCTCAAAACCCATGGGTAATACTGAAATAAGATTCATTTGTTGAGCGCTCTGGTAACTTTGGTAACACCTTAGAAAAACTACACTTTTAATTGCCTTTATATAAATACTTTGGACATACTTTTGGGGGAAATATTTGGGGTTCCCGTCAGTAGCAGATATAGTTAGACAACAACACAAGAACATACGCAAAAACATGAAGCCCGAGGAAATAAACCCCCAACACACACATACATCAGTGAGCACTGCAGGGATAAAAGATCTCCCAAAGCGCTCCGTCCTACAGTGCACAGGGAGGAGACAGCCATTTCTGTTGCTTCTCTGAGCAGCCAGAGCCAAACACAGAGGCTGTGTGTTGTTAGAGATGATAGGTTCTGTTTTCCCCCTCATGCATCTGTCAGTAACCACCCTGACTGTGTCCGGTGACCCCTGAACCACTGACCCAGCCCTTTTGACTTGATCTTGCCCGACCTGTTCCAGTTTTGCACAGAGATGTTATTTCCCCAAAAAGCAACAGCATAAGAACAGTAGCAACAACAGACTGGTAAGACGGCATTTGGCTGCACACATCAAAGAACTTCAGTCTCCTCGAAAATAATAAAACATGAACAAAAACAGCAGTTACTAAGCCTGAATCATTCTTAATACTTAAAACTAATAGCTTCATTATGAATTAAGTCTTTGTTCATGCTTTATTAAGGCTAATTAGGGTGTGGTTATTATAAAGTGCTACCATAACTTTCTTTGGCTAAAATTCTTTGCTTTTTTCTTTTACTTTCCAATCCTAAAAATATGAATGATGTGTTTTACAACTAAGCATTTTTTGCCAATGAACTTAAATAACATTTGTGAAGTAATAGTTACAAGTCCATGGAGAGAAACTCAGAAAATCATTTATAACACAAAAGTAAGCAAAATAATCATTACTTACTTACAATCATTACTTACTTACACATAATATTTAAAGCAGACCTATTCTGCTAAAATTACTTTTCAGAGCTTTTAACCATGTTATAGTTGCTTGCCCTTCTCTTTTACCCTCTCGGAGTTGTATTTGGAGTGATTCGTGCATGTTTGACTAGTCTTTAATCAATTATTTTCAAGTTGCCATATTGCCAATCAATGGATGGTACACGCCCACTGCTCTGTACTAACTTCGTTCTTCAATTTTATTTTCTCAATTGATGAAACGCGTAGGATTCGGCAGCGTCGCATTGTCTTTTTGATATAAATGAAAAAAAAAAAATGCTACTCACTAGTGTGATGTGCAGCTATCCACAGGAGGGGCTAACAGTGACACGGCTCTTTGTCGTGATGACATTACGGCGACGTACACGGCTCTTTGTCGTGATGACATTTACGGCGACGTCAGCTCCCATGGGGCACCGCAGTTTTCTAACGTGGAAGACAGCGGACTAGTTTTTTTTATTAAGTCTTTTTAGGTGAATATTGCGATTTAAAATGTGCAAATTATAACATAATGATCCACGGATGCCGTAGATTATAACTATATAGGAGACACAAACACGATAGGTCTTCTTTAACAATGAGCTATAATAAAAACTATAATAATAATAATATAATAACTCCATGGATGTTGCCACTGTGCCACACAATGTAAGCAAACATGACCATGACCCACCTCCACACTCTCCCATATATCATTTTGACTTCTCTTTGATTTTTACAAGACATTTTTGTAGTTCTTAAGAGGGCCTATTAACCCGTGGGTCACCCAACACACCTGAGCTTGTATCGTTTCACCAAGTACACACAAGCTAGTACTTCCTCTTGTACTTCTGCGACCACTGCCCTGCAAAGTACTACCTATCCATCATCATTCTCCAGTCATTGAGTTGTGACAGGTGATGGATTTGCTAGCTACCATGCACTCTCGCAATGAATGTAAATGACATTGCTAGCTTGTATGTATGTATGTATGCACGGGCTGTCAGAGATAAGAGGACGCTCTATCTTAGTTTATCCTATTATGTTGCTAACACAGCTTTTTACAGTTCTTTCAAGGTCTACTACGCCGTCTGCAGGTTTTCAAACGCTAGCTGTGTAAACAAACAATTACATTAATTCCAAGGTTACTTTTCGCTGCCGTCACAACAAAATGTCTTCTGAAAATAACTGCAAGGCTAATCTCAAAAAGAGCAATGCATCTTGGGAGAAAAAAACTAAACGTTACTTATCGCTTCTTTGTTTAACAGTGGCGTTGAGATAATTAGTCGTGAGTTGGAGAGGAGATGGGGAAGACAAGGCCAGTCGTGTTACGATGAAAATAGTGACACATCAAAGAGCCGCACCCAGGTAATGTTGGGAATAGAATACAACTGTCAGAGTACAGACAAAGATGCCCCCTTCACATGACAGTACTGTTGAAAGAGACAGCTTTTTCAAACAGTTGTTTCAGAGTGGAAATCTTAAAATAGCTTCAGCAACTGCCTACACTGCAGAAAAGTAGATGTAGCATGGGTTAAAATAAACGTAAAAATATTGAGCCGATTTTATCAGGTTAGACCGAATTGCTCACATGGCCTACGGTAGATGATTCAAATAGTTTATTGGCTTGATTTCTGGTCTGTTTTCCATGTGATTATGTGGAGTAATAAAATGTATATTTGCCAAACAGGTAAGGACATTTTAACCCTATAATGCCAGATACTTTAGCTTGAGAAGTAATATTCAGATTGCAAGAACATTTCGAAACAAGTAAAAATAATATTTTAACCCATGCTAGGAGCTTTAACACGGGAGAAGTTTATTTACCATCAGTGCGAGATCCAGGACCCAGAGACATGAACCCTCAAGGCATTGTGATAGTATTGTTCATTCCAGTTGAGTCCAGTCCAGCATGATCACAGTTTTGTCTAATCTAGCTATGCTTCCATTGTAGGGAGTATTATTCCCTCTGATGACGCAGACCACGATAACAAGGACTGAGCTGGCAAAGAAATTCTGAGGACACTGACTAACACTAACACTAGGCAACAAAAGGGCCTGAATACAACAATATAACTGAACTTGTGGACACATAAAATAGGTATTTAGCTAATTAGCATGTTGTTTCATAGATGGACATGGATTTAGGTCTCTTCATATCTTCTGCAAAACACTAACAAAACTGTAACATTGCAGACAACTATTTGCCAAGCTTTGCACTACACAAGCCAGTAGCATTATAAAGCCAAAGGGAAAATGCTGGACAAGCGACAGAGCTATTGGCAGTTCTGAGAGCAGACATTTTGTTCCGAGCCTTGGATCCAGGCCCAAACCACACTGATCAATGCTGCGTCTATGGGGAAAGCTTGTAACCCACCTCTTTTCATCACATTATCAAAGTGGTGAATAATCAGAATGGATTTCACCCTGTGGTTAAAACAACAGCCAGAATACAAACACAGTCATATCAAAATGTCCTCAGCAGTTATTAAGACGTCAAGGTGTTACAGATGAACTTTGATCTACCAGCGGGCACGAGCATGTCACGGCCTTCAGCACTCGCTAGTCATAGTTACTGTCAAAACTGTGAGGAAATACTGTATCATAGTATCAATAATAGGTGCAAGTGTGAGAAGAAGTGGTGTGTCAACTGTTTATTTAGTCTGATGTGGTTGGCAACAGATAAGTAACCACATGGCACCAGTGTGAGTAGGATGGCTTGTTCATGCCAAAATATAGCCATTTCTGACAAGTTAAAGACTGTTGAAATGGACTTCTGTGTTATTTCGGTTTAATAAGTATATTTTTTGCTTAACAAATTTTTTGAGCATTTAACCATTTTATGCAGCGGTTTCTTTATTACAAACATACTCAGAGTCATTTTTGTTTAATTCTTGCTTGCTTGAGTAACCCTGCATTTAGGTTGGCCCTCATTTTTAGAACTTAAACAGAGTCACCTTTCAGCGGTTGACAGAATCAACAGTAATCCATAGAGTTTTAAAAGTACATAATAACTAACTTTGATGTTAGCAACCATTATTTTAGCTTGGTTTACAACTGCAATTGGCAAGGCAAGTTTATTTGTATAGCACAATTTGTACACAAAGTAATTCAAAGTGCTTTACAGAATAAGAAAGTCACAATACAAACAAATCAAAATATAAATTATCATCATAAAATTAACATTAAAAGAGAAGAGTGCAGAAAAAACCTTTCGTACACAAAGTAATTCAAAGTGCTTTACAGAATAAGAAAGTCACAATACAAACAAATCAAAATATAAATTATCATCATAAAATTAACATTAAAAGAGAAGAGTGCAGAATAAAACCTTTCAGTCATATGCACAGCTAAACAGAACCGTTTGGAGCCTGGATTTAAACATTGTCAAAGCAGAGGCCTGTCTCACATCTTCAGGAAGACTGTTCCAGGTTTTAATTGCATAACGCTGATTCTCCATGTTTAGTCCTGACTCTGAGCACCAGCAGGACGTCGGTCCCTGAAGTCCTCAGAGTTTGAGATGGTTCATATGGCCCTAACATGTGGGAGATGTACTTTGGTGCTGGGCCATAGAGAGACCTGTAACAAGCAGAGCTGCTTTAAAGTCTATTCTCTGAGCCATAGGAGCAGTGCAGAGTCTCAGAGCCACAGGAGCCAGTGCAGAGACCCGAGCACAGGACTTATGTGTTAGTACTTCCTGGTTCAAGTCAGGACCCCAGCAGCAGTGTTCTGGATGTACTGCACCTGTCTTAACGCTTGTTTGGAGAGGTCAGTGAGTAGGCTGTTACAGTAGTCTAACCTACTGGAGACTCAATTGCTGAGTGGCACATACAAGAGTGACACAAACACACAACAGCAACAACTGGGAAGATCCAACCCACCAACTTTGTGGTTCCTGGGCGACCATTTTTGCGTAAGTTAGCCACTCTCACCCCAACCCCACCCCCCACCCCATCTACTCCACTGAGACTAGGTACAACTTCACTTCAATTGGTGGGCCCTTTTATAAATCTTAATATTTATACGGGCAAATATTGGTTATCAGCCATAGCAACAATTGCAAGACAAATATCAGATAGCAGTATGGTCTTAAAGGCAAAAAAGTATCGGACCATATAGATCAAATTTTCAACATACTGTAAACGGCTAAAGGTAGACTTACATTAGCAGCATCTGAAAAAGCCTTCTTTAAACATGTCATTTTATGTTACTGCGTGTCCTCTCCGACTCAATATTCCTTTGTCGCAGCTGCGCCCGCTCCTCAGAATTACCATTCAGCTCTACACAATGGGAGACGCAGTGGGCTAGTCATTACAACTCTATTTAGCCGGGCTCTGAAACGCCACGTCCACTTACTTTGGAGAATCGATACAATCCTGTTCCATTAGAGGGGCAATTACACACACAAGTTTGATTTATGTGACGCTACCAATGTTTGTCTGCTAGCCTCCGAGCTGGTACAGACTTTGTGACCGAACAAAATGCAAGAAGGAGATCAATATTTGCAAGCCTGAGATAGACAGACGGTGTAATTAATTGGCACGTGTGAAGGGAGAACTTGCCTGCTTGAGCAAGTTTGTTTGTTTTGTTGAGGCGTTCAGAGTAATGACAGTGGTTAGCGGTTAGCCTTAGTGCTGCGGGTCTAAATAGCGGTGTGCATAGCTGGGTGTAATTCTGTAATTAAGTGCAATAAAAACAGTGTTGGGACTTTTAAACAATGACTGGAGGTAAACATAGACTGTGCCCAGACCACCCAATGTAACGTGAAACTACAGAGGTTAGAACCTTAATAGTGTTAGCAAACTATGGATATACTTTGACCAAGCCAGTTTTTCACACCAAGTACTACCTAAGATAATATCTGGCTTTCCAAGTACCAGATGTAAAATCCAGACAACATTAGGCCTAACTTAGGGCTAAACCAGTAATACAATGAGACTAAACCAAGTTTAACACGAGACTAAACCATGGGAAAGGTAGTTCTACGCAATGATTAACCCAAAGGAGACCACAAACATGAATAGATGTGTCTCACACTGCAGTGAGCCCTGTGTACCACCATTGGTACACTCAGAGTTTGAGACACACTAGACTGAAGTCTAGTGTGAAGTGTGAAGGCAAAGTAAAGCATATACAGCGATATACTAGTACAATATATATTTAAAAAATACTTAACAACTACTACCCTCTATAGCAGGTAGCCTATAATCCTCACAAAATGTAGAGAGAGACCAGTTTAAGTATGCCAATTTAGCAGATATGGAAGAAAAATGTCATACAGCATTTCTGGATATACAAAATCGTGTTTCTTTCTCTAGCACAGTTTGCTTTGTACACAAACACTATACAGAGAAGTGGACTAAGTGAGTGTGACATCACCCATAGGCTTCAGCTCCAACCAAACGAAGCCAATCGAGGCAGTTATAGCGGCTAATTTGGAGCCGCGTTCCATATTTGGAAATCTGACCACGAGCCAATCAGGAGTGAGGTTGATGAAGGCCCCTTTCTGCCCGCACTGCTGGTTTGGCAGGGGGCGGACACTTAGCAACGCCGTACTCAAATCTGTTGCTAATGCTAGCGGGCTCCTGATTGGTCTGTTATTAATGTTCACGTCAATTTACAGACAACATAGCTAAATAAAAACACTAGGATCATGTGGTGCAGGTTAATACGAACATCTTAAGACCAAAATAACAAACGTGGCAGCAGTTACAGAGAGAGGAGTGACATTTTTTCAGAACCAGTGCATAAGCTGCTACAATCCTATACCAAGCTCCCTCCTTATTTAAGCTGACCCACATAAACTCAAGGCAGAGGAAATCATTTGAGGCAACCTGCAAGATTCATTTACACTGGTGCAAAAGTGAAAAGCCTGATTTCCCACACTGCCACTCTCCTCGCTCTCCTGTCCAGGAAATATTTTAGCTGTGATTCCTCCTGACTCTTCAAAGCTCTGATCTTTGTGCTCAGACCATGATGGTGACTAAAGACTCACCTCTGAAGAGAAAAAGAGACGGAATGGCTGATTACACAGAATGACAAGTCCAAATTTAAGTCAAGACAGAAAGACAGCTGCCCGTTAAGGATTTTAAGTAGATAGAGCTTCTTTTACAGCAACTATATATACGGCTAAGGAGGGTACACACAGGACAATGGAGTTTTAGTCACAGATCTGATACTAACACATGAAGTACTGTGCACTGTACATGAAATAAAGATAAACTAAAATGCTTTAATTGCTTTGCTAACATTTTTTTTTTTTAAATATTGCACATTTTTTATATTTATTTTCTATATTTCTGTTATTTTATTGTACCCTAAAATCTGTGGTCTACAGTGATGGAAGAAGTACTCAGTTTTGTTACTTAAGTAAAAGTACAGATACTAGGGCGAAAAATACTCAAGTAAAAGTAAAAGTATCACATGAAAGAATCTACTTAAGTAAAAGTATTAAAGTACCTGTTTAAAAATGTACTTAAAGAGTAAAAAGTAAAAGTATTTCATGCAGATTTTCAGATCTAATAAAGCTTCAGATGTATCAATTTTGATACAGATTTGTGCTGAATTTTGTTCAACAGAAACAACTGAGTCCATCTTTTTATTCTAGCTGTTTTTATTTGTTTGTTGGTGTTATATTTTTGTTTGCTCAAGTTATGAACGTGTTAAAAATAAACTCCTCAGCCTTTTCAACAGCTCTCAAACAATAATGAAAATACTTTTACTTTTCAGTCCAGTTCAAAATGTAGTGGAGTATAGTACTTTACAACTTGTACTTCGTTACATTCCTCCACTGTTGGTCTGTAAACATTTCTATGACTCTATTTAACCGCTTGATACATTTTTTGCATTCATTAAACTATAAATCATTTTAAGGCATTATCACCTCCATTCTCTTTGATTTCCAACTGGCTCAGGATCAAGGAAGAGGTGTGATCTCATGATACTCCACAGATCAATCCTGCATTCCTCTGCATGCACTCCCAGGATGACTAGATATGGAAATATGTTTTGACTGCACAGTAATTACAATATAAACTGGGGTTATTTGATTATAAATATGGTGTGTCAAATTGATTTTAAGAGCGAACACATTGCAGACACAGCACCCAACATGAACCACAGCAACTTTAAGGACAACATTCTTTTTCGAAACACTTAGATTATATGTGTTGGGAAATATTCTAGGGTTTGCGCCGTAGACTGTATATATAAATGGACATAGCTAACCCGCTAGCCGCTGCGTTCCAAATAGGAAGTGATCATGGGCGCGCTTCCGGCTCCATCGACTCTGGCTCCAGTTCACTTTACATTAGAAAACTGTCACCCCTCTCTCTGTAACTGCTGCAGTGAGCCTCGTCATTTTGGTCTTAAAATGTTTATATTAACCAGCTCTACATGATCCTGGTGTTTTTATTTTATCTAAATCAGTGGTGCGGGCGGGAAGGGGCGTTACCTCCAACAGCCTGGCTCCGAATTGGCTCTTTAGTTGCTATGATACTTGCGGTCGGAATTCCAAATAGGGAACTCAGCTCCAAATTCGCCCCTGTAACTGCTCCAGCCTCAACGAGCTTCATTTGACTGGAGCCGAACGCTGTGGGTGACATCACACTCACTTAGTCCACTTCTTTATAGAGTCTATGGTTTGCACAAATGTGGTAGTAAAGAAGAGGAGAGGCTGAGGTGGCTGTTCGTCCTGCTGCTGCGATGGGAGAGGAGGAGAGAGTGATTGTGGTTGTGTTGAGAGACAGCTGTAGCACGTAGTGAATGCTTGTAGATGATAGGTGAGAAAAACAATGAACCAGAAAGGAAATTCAGTTCACCTGACTGACATGCATGTAACTTTTCTGATGTAGAATCCACCCCCGGCTTATTTCCATGGAGATGTTATTAGTTTGTCTGAAAGGGTCCATGGTACGGCATAACATTTTTTAGCGAGTAAAGCATCTGCAATTGAAATGTGAAATGTGTAATGCCATACTGTGGAGCATTCCAGATAAAGCAATAATATATGGAGACAAGGTGGGAGACCCTCCAACAAAAAAGTTACATAGTGCGACTTTAATAAATATGAACCGACTATACAAACAAAGCGATAGTTCCACGCATGTTTATTGTGTCACTGGAGCCTGTATAAGTCTATTCACTTTCTCACATCCAGTGAATCTACGCCACACCACAAGCAAATACAGGAAAAGCATTGAGTCCCTGTTCAAATATAAGTTTAAGAGCCAAATCCCGGTTTGTGTGAGCGGCCAGGCGCAGGTGGCTATCTCTGATCATTACACAAGCTCTCCAGGTGACTGTGCCATCTGCCACTGCCCTCCCATTGCCCGCGTGCGTACGGAGAGGGGGCACCTGAAACAACTTATTTTCATACCAAAATACTGCCCACCTGTCAGCTTCTGTGGACTTTATAATGCAGTGTAAAATGTCAAGACAAGATGTTTTTTTCCCCAAGACAGTTCAAACAGGAGCTTCACAAATCTTCAAAGTATTCCCCAAAGCAAGTCAAAGATAACGCAGTGACAGAAGAAGAAGAAAAAAGTGACGATAGAAATATAAAGAAGCGGGTTTGTTTGTGTATGACTTGTGCTCGCAGCAGTTTCTGACGTCTGTGATCCTGGCTGCTGCACTGCAAAACCTGAATATATAACATAAGCTAAAATGAGTGAAATGCAATGAATTCAAAATATGAATCTTGATTTCAGGAGTTCTGACTAGTTTTGTTTAGCGATCAAGAATATCTGATCAACTGATTATCATTGTTAGAGATGCCCCAATATTGACCTTTTCCACCCCGCCCACTTTCGCCTCTAAATACCACTAACCCACACTTTGATTGTGATGGTACCTCTGGTTTAGAGGGAATCCCATTTCTCAAAGTTGTATCTGGAGTGATTCATTCTTCAATTTTATTTTATTAATTGGTGATACGCGTAGGATTTGGCAGTGTCACATAGTCACTTTGGTACACATGGAAAAAAAATCCGCTGCTTGCAAGCGTGATCTGCAGCTATCCACAGGAGGGGCCCACGGGTGTCATAGATGGTAACTATATAGCAGGCACAAGCACAGCATGTCTTGTTTAAAGAAGCTGGTCACATGCAAGAGGAACGCTGTTCAAGACGGTAAGAAGGGTGAATAATAGATTTTTTATAATCTTATAATCAAGAATAAACAAAGAATTGTGAAGTTTCTTCTCACATAATCACAATATACACCAAGTGGCATTGTGACATCCCTGTCTATTATCTGGAGTCTTTGTTTTGTTTCATTACATAACCACTGAAATGTAAAGAAGCTATATCCTCTGGAAGTTACTCAGTCTAAACTATAACTACTCAAATTTGGATTTCGGCTCCGACTTTACATTTAATTTACGCAAGACGTTTTTCAGCAGCGTATAAAGTGCCTTGGCGATGAAGTACTAAGAGCAGAGAGTGGAGTTGTGTCAAGGGCCCTTCTTTCACAGAGTCAAGTGAATAGCTTTACAGTGCTAAACAGTTTGATATACAGTTTTATAGGACTATATGTGCATAGGGTTCGGGGGTTAAGTGCGCAGCAATTATAGGACTCATGAATAATAGGGGATCCACTGACTGTGTTTGACATGGTTGGCTGCTAAACTCATTAAAGCCATAATGCAGGCTCACACGGGACTGAAACACAAAGTTCAAATATCTCCTTAAAACTGCATAATGTATAGAAACGACATTACACATTTTGAAGCATTTATTCTTAAATCCGATTAACTAGCTGTCATAATTTTGCATTTTAAGTTGAGGTATGCCAGACTCTGCTGATCCCTGCAGTGTTAAATTATGGTAACAAAACCACAACCACAATGAACTCAACACAAGCAGCTCTAACATCAGGGCTCCGGTCCTTTGCAACTTTGTTAAGTCATTTGCGGTAACCTCTCTGTAAATAAGTCAATCAAACAATTACCCAGTCCTACGAGAACATTTTGACAAATAGTTAGTGCAGCAAAAATAGAACACTGGGGTATTTTGTGGTGCCATGCTACAAAACCAAGTCTGTTTTTGCAATTAGCTCAAAAGCTGGACATGGAAAGGTTAAGTAAAAGGTTAAAGATACAGTATGTAACTTTCTGGAGGTGGAAAATTAAACCCATAGGACACAGATATTTTGTATGACATGTGGAAGATCAAGTTTTTTGTTTGTTTTTTTCATGGCCGATGCCGATACAGATTGTTTAGAATCCAGAGCAACCGAAGGCTGATGAGCTCTACAGATATTTTTGGGTCGATATGTAGGGCCAGTTTTGATGATTTTCCCCAAATTATGTCTTTTAAATTTACTAGCAACTCCCCAAGTCCTTTTTTTTTACCACCCCAAATTATGTCTTTTAAATTTACTAGCAACTCCCCAAGTCCTTTTTTTTTTACCACAAACCTGTAAGAGAGCTGTGTAGTCACATTTTGTGCAGCTATCTCTTTGTATTAAAGCCCTGTGTGTATTTTTTAGGCAGTAGATTGACCAAAACAAAATAGGCCGATAGCTGATATGCTATAAAAGGCCAAATATCGGCCCGATATATCGGCCAACCAACATTTCAGGCCAAAAAAGGAAATATGCTTTTGTTTTAGTCTATTTTAATATATTTAGACAAAAAAGTTGCATACTGTGGCTTTAAAATAAAAACTGGACTTATTGGACATATTCCTCTTTCTCTAAAGCTGCGTTCTGACGGCGGCATCGGAGGTGTTGGGTTTACACGCAAAGTCAATGGGGGGTGTGTGTCTAGGCTGTCAATGAGTTTCAAGCGTCTGCCCTCAAATGCAAAGGCCTCCGACGGGAGGCTTTCGGGGCGATTTTGAACTCAGCATAAGAGGCCAAAGAAAGATTTTGCATTACATTACACAAGGACACTGCATAGGCTCCACTCTGCATTCAGTCACACAAGCATTGTCAGTACTTAACCTGAGTATAAAGGACAAATCTGGTTATATAACTCAAATATTTGTAGCAGACTTTAAAAGGAGCAGCAGACAGTATATATTTTAATTGAATCCTTAGACACAAGAAAAAACTCATGAGTAATTGTTGTGAAACTGGCCAACCTCAGTATTGATCCGAAACAGTTCCATACTTCTGTTCTCAGCCCAGTCAATTGTCCCCAGTATATTTGTGTGAACATTAATTGCTTGCGACGTCTGCACACACCGCCTTAAGTGTGAACCCCGCCCACACACTGAAAAGATGCTCTTTGACGTATTGACAATTTTTTACAGTTTTTAAAGCCGCCATCTTGAATTTGAGTGTAATTTTAGACATGCAATTTGTGCCTTCATCTTCCTCTATTTTCACAGATTTTTCTAGGTCAAAGCTGAAAAAATATATTGGTTCTGTTTAAGTGTATCTATTTGTGTATCTAGGTTATAGCAGCAACAGTAGTAGCAGCAGTAGTAGTAGTAGTTTTTACTTACTGATGACATCACAACATTCTACATAACAAAAATATGTAATATAGATGGGAGCATCTTTGTTAAAATGCAGATTTGTGTTATACTGTAGCGAGTTCTTGGGTCTAGTCACTAATTTTGTTATCCATTAGAATACCTCAAATTATAAAGCTTTTTATTCCACATCAATGCCCAAATGTTTGTGAAAGAAAAATGTAAGTTGTGATTAACAGTTAAAAGTACTTACCTCTTACCTTTACAGATAGAAAATTAGATACACCAGCTTTAATGCTACTTTGCCTTGACATTTAGCCCACAACAGAGGATGCTTTGTGTGGCAGAGATTAAATTGCATGGCTCTAATCTAACTCATTGACCCTGTTATGTAATGTATAAATATATGATAAACTTCTCTATTGCTGTTGCATAATAAACCAGGGGCGGGGAATACAGTGGCATAGCTGTTTTGGGCCATGGTTAATTCATCTGTTCAGGCACACTCCCGTGATCCAACATGTAGAGGAAGTGTTTCAATGGGATTTAGAGACAGAGAGGACACAGATGCACTTAGCAGTCACACTCACACAGAACTCAAGCGATCATGCATGAACTTCTGTCAAATGCAATCTAATGCTGTTAACAAGGTCAGCCATTTTACATACCGCATGAATACTTTACAAATTTACGTCTATGCATTTTCATCATTCAAAGTAGCTTGTCGTCTTCGCACATCGCCCAGACAAGGGGTTGAAAGAGATGGGGTCTTCCTACCGGTTCGGATGGGATGGTTAGGATGGTTGTAGAGGGCAATGAAAAAATATAATATAATATAAACACACCAGTAAAACCGTACAGAAAACTCAGGCAACTACATGTCCACACAAAGGATAACATAGAACCAAAGCACAAATGTAAGGTCAGATACAAAATACCCTGCAGGTCTTGCAATAAAACATACATCGGGGAAACAGGGAGGGCTTTCAGTGCATGAAAAATGGAATAAAGGACAGAATGTGAGAAGGAAACAGCGAAGGCGTGCACACAAGCAACAAAACCCAAAGCAGAACAGCAGCAACTCAAATCAGCCATTTCTGATCATTGCAAAAGAGAGAACCACATCATGGACTGGGACGGAGCAAACACTACAGGGACAGAGGACAACAAACATTGTCGCTGGATTAAGGAGGCAATTGAAATATGGAAACGTGACCATGGGACTATAAACTGGGACGACGGGGCCTTTTTATTCTCACACACCTGCGACACTGTCCTAAAGAAGTCGGACTGCAGATGGCGCCGTCGTCCTGCCTCCACCGGTTTGAAGACGGCACCAAAAGCTGTTTAAATCAGCTGATGGACACGTCCACAGCAACATCAGGTGATCAGTCTGAGGAAGACCGCTAGTGAGCAGTTCAGACTGTCAGGTATGAAAACAAACTAAACCTTGGTCTGGAAAAAGAGTCTATTAAAATTTTTGAAAAAGTAATAATAAAAAAATATGATCCTTAAATATTGGTGGTTTTCAGATTCCAGAATATGATGATGTCATACTCCCAGATGGGGGCAAGAGCCAGATTTTCCTATTGATAACATTGTACTTTGCCATGTAATATCTAAAACATAAGTGCACAAATGTCAAACCTGATCATTTCTATTAGTGAGTCGACCACAGAGCTCACTGTAATAACACAAATCTGCATTTTAACTATGTTCATTCTAGCTGCCCCTCGTCTGTACTAAATATTATTGGCCCATAAAATGTTGTGATGTCATTTGAAACTCAGCCATATGTGTTACGACCCATTTGGTCTAGAGCCTGAACCTTTTATTTTTGGATGTGATACTTTAAGGCCCTATATTCTGGAAAATTGACTCTTGAGCCATGTTATGATGTTGGTACCTCATCAAAAACATACTTGGACTTCTGTTTTGTTTCAGTCACACACGTTGAGAAATTATTAGTCTGTCTACATGTCCAAAGCTCAAAATGCTCTGTTCTACCTTGTGATGTCATGAAGCAGTAGTTTTCAAGTCACAGCTACCTTTTACCTTTTGTTCCGTAGAGACTGGCAATTCCAGACCTGAAAATATCAATTCTGTCAACTTTATGCCTGTTAATGTTAGATGGAAGTTGGCTACTACTAACACTATCTAAAATACATAAGCCACATTATGTTCTCGGAAAGGGCTAACCACTCTGCCATTGTGCAATAAAACTTCTAACTGTATGGTGTAGTTTTCTATAGGCTCCACATAGGCTACGTTATGTTATAGTATAGTATTGTATTGATTTTTAGCACAGAATATAACATGCACATCTAACCTTGACTTTCTCCTTGCTAGTTTTAGTAAGTTTAAAAGCGCCGAAATGAAATAATAAATTCCCCTATTGAAACTGGGGATGAAAACTCCCAGTGTGTCGGCTCCATTATGTCCCTTTGTTGTAAAATAAATGGATTTGACAAGACTTCTGTAAAGCCTTTCATTGTACCAACTATTGGAAAAGCTTGCGTTATTGCGGAACCACTGTAAGCACAAAACACTTTTTTTTTATAGCAAATACATAGAAATGGTTCAAGAAAAAGAACCTTGGTCTGACTTTTCGTTGGTTATCTGTATGGCGGACTGGAAAAGTTGGATTTCCACACCTCGGGTAAATTGGATCTCTGGTCTATAACAGGAGGTTCAGGAGGGATTGGTAATAACCACATAATAATACGGTAGCCTGATTTCAGAGGGATGCCCCGTCTAGACCACTGTAATGATGTCACTAAGTCCTATCCCCAGAACTGCACTCCACATCTGGTACATGTTTAAGAGCAGACAATGCAGCATAGCAAGACATTAGATCATTATTGAGTTATCCAGCAGTGAGGGTAAGGTGGCACAGAGCAAGTCATGAAATTGAATTAGTTTTGGGTTAATTTTTAAGTTGGTTTAGACATATGATACTATGAAAGATGACTTCATTGTTGGTACCAAATGATACTCTAGAATAACAAAATCTAATTGTATGTAAGGACAATTTGATTTTTTGGAGTTTGAACCTCAACATTTCATACTAGCAGTATAACCCAACAGAAGGTGCTATATTTTCTCCATCAGTTGGGCAGTTAGCTAACTATATGTGCATTTGAGTGTCATTTTTTTTGGCCTGTATAATTGTTTTTGTTGCAGTCTTAAAAGGAATAAGGCGTAGAGAGAGACATTCGGTATATCTAAAGAGATTCGCATGTACCCTGCCAGCTAACTTTTGAGCCATCCAGCAGCGCAGAGCATTCTTGCTAGCCACACACCTCCACTATCATAGCTATTCAAAGTCTGCAACAGCATTTCATCTTATTACCCAACCCATCTAAAATTCAACTTTCCACTGGTGCAGTCTGCCGATCACCACCGGGGGCGCTGTGGTGTCTCATTCTTGTTTGTCTGCGGATGAGGGAGACAGGAGTTCAAAGCAGAGAGGATCAATGATGGCGTCTGCTGATGTATGCCCTGCTCCTCTGAGAGACCAGGATGTGTCAATACAGCTCAGGTCTGGACTTCAGAGGGATTAAACTCTCACTACAAGTCCTTTTACTTAAGGGCACATAATCTCCTCTATGTGAAAAGATCTTTTATGTATTTTAGCACCAGATTAAATAGTTCATTCAAGATTGTGCACAGAAGAAAAATTATGCATCAAGCTGAAGCAGAGGCTCTAGGTTGATGGTTTGATTTCCATTCCTATAGTGTACTGGCCCACGGTGCTTGTGTCTATGAGCATCTTCAACAACTAACTTCATCCACATTGTCACACAAGAAAGGGCATCTGACATAAACATTCGGGAGCAACCACATCACAGAAAGAAATGAATGCCTTTTCTAACCCGATGAAATTCTTAGATTAGTTTCTTCACCCCAACATGTTTTAACCTCAAAAATATGTAACATTAAAGGAACACATATATTTCGAATTAGGTGACAGTAGGGTTGGACCATATACCAAATTATTAATATCACAATTTTCTCGGAGCCATTTTTTATAATATTATAAGGATTTCATGTAAACTCAGTATCTAAAAGTTCACACTTCACTGCAGTTGGTTAAATCCAAATGTTACTCACTCAGAGCAGTGCTGAGGCTGACCAATAGGAGGTGCATATCGTCCCAAGAATCACATCACGGTTCGATTTTTGAGTGTAGTAAATCATTAATGCTACTCTAATAATACATCTTTGTACAGTTAAACAAAGAGGCCAGTATGTCTTCTGTCAATAGGTTGGACATTGCGGCAGGGTGAGGTGCTACATGGGAAGTGTAGTTTCTCCTCTGGCCTGCCCTCACCCCTCTCCCTCACACCATTGTTCTTGGGGCTGAAAATGGATAGTGTTGAATTGGTTTTCAGATATTTTCTCTACACACATGTCAAAGATACAACTGCACGGAAGCCCACCATTTTGCCGGTTTATTGATTGCCTTTTACTCACAATGGAAGCAATTTCAGGTAGCGCTCTGGGTCGGAAAAGAGGGTTTAAAGTTCCCATAGAAATGTACTTGACTGGAACATATGTAATAGATTAGACAGAGGCTAAGCTGTTTGCAAATGTATTGTTTATACTTTGACAATCAACAAAGGTAAAAGGTAACAATCAAAATTGTAGGTGAAGTTTTCAAAGCTGGTTGAAAGGCATCCATGCCGCAACAATGCTATATAAACAACACAAAATGAAAAGGTTATTCAGCAAGGGGTCTTTGTTTTGTATTAATAAATGACAATAGGGAAAAATATGCTATGATACAATAAGAAAAAAAAAAAAAAAAAAAGGTTTAAATCTCATGCAAGCACAATAATATAAAATACATTACAAATGATACTGATCCAAGTGATAATTGTCAGAGATTCACCAGAGAAACTCACCCATTTTTTAAAAGGTGCAATATGTAACTTTTCTGGCCCTTATTTCCATGGAGATGTTCCACAGTATGGCATTAAACATATCTATTTGGCATTTATTCAATCGTACATGTTTTTTTGCTAAAGTAATGTGTTCATGCATTCATATTGAGAGTGGGGTAACCTCCCAACACCTTTAACCTACAATGTTGGTCACCATTTTCCATGTAGATAGATACGTTTAATGCCCATCTGTGGAACTTTCTAGGCTAAACATCATATGGTCACATTTTTATATAATGCTTTTCCACCTTCAAGGCACTCAAAGCACTTTACATCAATGAACAACTCACCCATTCACACACACATTCATACACCAGTGTACGCAAACATTGGGGGCGAGGTGGGTTACGTGTCTTGCCCAACGACACAACAACGCATGCATCGGGTGGGTTATGTGTCTTGCCCAACGACACAACAACAGCATGCATCGGTGGGAGCTGGAATCGCACCGCCAACCTGGGGGTCCGTGGATCTGACCGCCCTACCAATGATGTTTATGTCGAGAGCAGGATTCGAACCGCCGACCTTCAGCTCAGTGGACAAACACGCTACCAACTGAGCTACTATTGCCCCAGTAACATCTCTAAACCCATTTTTAAATCTTTTAATATACAACATATTCTCTTCCCTATTAAACCATGAGAAACCCAGCACTGAGCCTAAAATAACATTAAAAAGTGATGATATTATATTGAATGAGGTACTAATAACTGCTTATATTACTCCTCAGGACATTTGGCGGGGGCCATATTGCGCACAACCACATTTCTCCTCTTTCACTTGGCCTGGCAAAACGAGCACCATAAAAAATTGGTTTGAGGGTCTAGCGCCTCTCTCTCCGTTTCTCTATGGCTTCTCCAGCTGCTAGTGTCTGATAACAAAAGCCAGTGGTCGCTGGAGAACCCTCTTGGATGTTTCGGCCAATCACAGTCATGTGCCGCGTCGCCTGATTTGCATAACAAAGACCTTTTTATCGTCAAGATAGTCATTACAGCGCCATGGCTTATTCGTCGACATCTAAAATACACTTAGAGGCTGACGTGGTTTCATATTTACATTCCTTTGGCTTTGAAAATGATAGGTATGACAGTTTGGACAGGTGTCAGAAATGCTAATGACCCTCTTGTAGCGATGATGGTTTCGCTTAAATCACATCAAATAATCTCAGAGGATTATGGGTACCCAGCGTGCAGGAGGGACAAGAAGTTATTTTTATCAGCGCGTGACAAGTAACCAAATGATATTACATGGTTACTGGTGCATGAGTGCTATCTGTGTGGAAAGACATGCAGAGAGGAATGGAGAGGTTTTTCCAAGAAGACAGCATGGACTGAATACATCGGTGGTCATAATGTTATATGTTGTGACAAGCTGTCCATACAATACAAGCCCATATGCAGCAAACTGTGATTCCAGACATATTCTGGCATATTTCTTGTGTAATCAGCATAAACAACCATACATTTTCTCTCCTGGGTCCACTTGAATAGACCACTGCACACCAAGAGCAAGACATGTATGTACTTGTTATGTATATGTTAGCGCATTGCCTGAACGTTCCAAAGTATGGCATTAAACGTATACAGTGTTTAAATCATTACAGATATTATTGTTGGTCGAATTCCTTGAAAAACATGCATTCCTACTGTGAGCGGAGTCACCTCTCCACAGATCTGACCAGCACCTTGGCCTGCTGGCGTCACCCGCTTGTCCACACGGAGATAGATACAACTACAACTAGGCTACTTCTTCCTCGACTTTCTACCTTTTACAGTTACTTCTACTTCCAATACAGCAATTACTACTACCACTTTTACCACTACTAGCAATACTTCTACCTTTGACTACTTTTTTCAAGCAAATAACATTACATGGTCACTTGGGCATGCATGGTCTGGGGGGATTTTCAGAAGAATATTTTGACATATTTTTCAAGTAGACAGCTCGTATTTAACACAAGTAGTTGTCTAACCACACATCTGCAGGGAGAAGACCATGCCAGCCCAGTGTCACCACGGCTACCGAGACTCGAGCGCTGGGCCAAACCGCGGTGGGCACGGCTCTGAGTGAACATCCAGTGGACAAGTATACCAGTAGTTTAGTGCTCCGTGTGTTCTCACTGTTTTAGCTGTAGCTAACAGCGTCCCACATGCAAGGCCCAATGCAAACCATGTGTGACCAATGCCAATGGTTCTGGTCTGAAGATAGGACACAGGATCACATGGAGGGATACACACACGCATACAGCACAAAGAAGATTATAGATGAAGATAAGAGGAATTATGAAGCAGAAAGTGGTTGTGATTGACACTGCATTCTGTTGCTGTGTCGTTGAGCAAGATGATTCACCTACAAAGCCCATATGAATGTGTTTGCTGGAAGGTAAAGGTCCTATAGTGCACAAAACTGACTCTTGTGAGCTTTAAGCCATGTTAGAACATTACCTTCTCAAAAACATCCATACCGTTGTGTTTTGTTTCATTCACACATGTTTGCATAACCCTTTATTATTAGTCTGTCTACATCTCCAAAGCTCAAAATGCTCTGTTGCCAATCTTTACTTTCAGTAAAGATCTAATCTTTACTTCTTTACTGTTTACTTCTTTACTTTCAGTAAAGATTGGCAATTCCAGGTCTGAAATCATCCAAATGAATGTGAAATGAAGATGTGTGGAGTTTAAAAACACAGTGGGGTACTTCCTGTATTGGTGGTGGAAGAGTGTTTTCTGATCTTAAATATGCAGGATTTGTGCGTTAAACGTGTGAATGAAACTAAACACAACTTCTGGTATGTTTTGATGAGGAAACAACATTATCACATAAATCAGAAAATAGTGTAAAATGGGCCTTTAAAGAATCAGTCAGTTTATCAAGCATGCTATATGGTGGTTCAATTCCCGCTAGCTTCCATTGTGTCTTTTGGCAAGACTAATTACTAATTCATTAATAATTACGTTATTAGGAATTTAAAATTCATGGTTAAAGGCACTAGCTGGAACTACCTGTTATCATTACATCATTAAGAACTGTTGTTATATTGCTGTTTGAGTGAGGAGTAGCTACCCTGCACATTTCATTGTTTTTTTATTTTTTTTCTGACAATGATAAATACATTCTATTCTATTCTATGGTTGCCACTCTTTTTACAGAGTAGACTTAAAAATACACTTCTTTCATGTGGCTAAACAAAGACTTCCTACACTACAACCTCTATTCATAATAGATGAAGCTATATGCCCCTCCACAGCGTACACACGGGACCCCCCTATGGTGACAAGCACAGCATTTTTATAAGAAGGGAAACTGACACAATGGAAACGAAATAGACAGTTAAAACTAGACATCTACTTTTATAGGATAAAATCTGGTTTGTGTCACTCACTCACAGCATTCTTTCAATCTATTCCACACTGGTTTAATGGTAAACCAACGGAAATATGTTTTTAAACTACTGGAGTTGCCATGCATTTGTTATGAACACAATTTGACTGCAGAACGAGTCCGGTGATGGATTATGGGCTTAAAAACTGCAGCAGAAAAGGTATGAATTTTACCTGTGAAGCAACAATCCGGGGAAGACCCCAACAAAGCATTTTTAGTGCTCAGGAAAGAAGAATTTGAATACACTTGATAAGGGGACAACAATATTAAATAGTTAAAAGCTCAAAAAAGTACATTTTGCATACTGTGTGTCTTTTAAAATAATTTTGCTAATGCTTACAACAAATATGCCAGATTTTGCCAGTAATGTGGAATAAATGATGTCTTTTCTTGATCTCTCTATAACTGCAGCATATAGGAGGGATGCACCGATTCAGCTTGTTCAATTCTGATACCTATATCGATACTTTGATTGAAGTATCTGCCGACACCCAATATTAACCGATACCAGTTCAGGGACACACAGTTAACTTATTACACAAGAGATCCAGCTGTGTTATGTAACTTGCTATGTTATTTATCGTTTAAATAACTACTGAATCGTTTTAAATGAATAAAAGTTCTTATGAGACTGTAAATAGTCTTATTACATCCAATTAAAGGCCCACCCAGGGTATCAGCTTAAGCGATAACATGGAACGATACCTGATCCAGCTTATTTTTCAGTATCGGTGCTGATATTCAATACCAGTATGGTATCGGTGCATCCCTAGCATATAACATCATTCATATAGTGGAACAGGGTCTAAGGACACACTGGTCATGAGCGGCAGCCTATCACCACTTGATGGTGTCTACCTAAATGGACTCTCATGTGGCTCTGGGAGCAGCAGACTGGAGTTCAGGGGTTACACCATATTAGCACTGTGGCGATAATGTGATTGGACGCCCGCTGGAGACATGCAGATCCAGGGGCCTGCTTCCTGCCACAGATAATGTCAAAACAACACAGTGGTGGGGTGAGGGAGGGCTTAAGAGGCTTAGCAAACTGTCATGTCAGCTACAGGCCATAGAGAGCTATAATACTAGCACTACTGCAGGGATTTCAGTCTGCTGCCCTGGTCAACCCTGGTGGAGTTCAACACTGGATGCCATTTTGGTTTGAACTATAGTGAGTGGGAAACAAGAGATGCTGCCTGTTATTCCAGATGCCCTTCCAAATCCAACTTACAAGATATTTTTAAGGCTCGTAAGAACAGGTTATGGCTACAGATAAGTTACAAATCCAAAACATATTGTGTTTATAGAAGGTACAATCTGCTTCTACCATTGCTGCCACATCTACCAGGCTTAGGGTTACGGTATTAATTAAGTCGTTTTGAAGCCAGAATCATTCATTATAAACTGATTGAAATCTTTTTTCATGCTTCATACCTGTGTTATGGATCAAATACTGTTCTGTAAAATAAACACATGATTACATAGAATATTTTCAATAGATATTTGATACTTGGCTCCATGTATGATGATGTTGTGCTTTCAGTTTGTTTTGAGGCAGATCTAATTGAGGACACATGGACTCTGACTAGTGCTCTCCCAGCACAGCCATGAAGCACGCAACATGTGTGAAAGGCTGTGCATTTAGCCCAAATCCTATTACCCACAGGGAGGATCACTGGCAACTCATTAGGCATCCACATAGACTGGAGGATCAAGATGTAAACATGCACATGATAAAAAAAAAATAAAAAATTAATTCAAATTTTCATAATTTTTTTTTTTTTTTTTTTTTAATGGTGAATCTTAAAATGTATTAAAGGTGCTGTACCTGATTTTTACAGTCTTAAAAATGTGAAAAACTAAGCCAGTATATAATTAGATGCAGACAGAACACAACAGACGTTTTTTGACTGCTTAAACAACTATTTTGCTCAAATGCATGGAAAAAATCGGGTACAAGCCCTTTAATTTTCCAGATTTAAATCAGGAGGAGCTTTGGAATCAATAAAAATAATTGAAATATGCAAATGAACCGGCGCTGTAAAGGTTAATTGTTTTGCCTGAACTTGTTGATATTTTCGGCACCTGCACAAATGAAAGGGCCAATCATTCAAATGAACTCTTTTCAGTGCCTGAATCAAAGCTATTGGTCTGAGATGTGACCTTCATCACATCCGTTTGAGCTGGGGGAGATTAGTGCTTCAAAACAACATTAGCTTGATTACTGTGTTTGCCGCAGAAATTCTGAGAACATATTGAATAATTGAACCAAAATCAAACTAATATTGTTAAGATTCTAACAGGGGATTTCTACATGTAATGTGTGTACAGTATCTCATCCTTGTTTACATCTGTGAACTAGAACCAAATGGATTTTCTTGTAAGAATCTATGATACAAGTTGCAGAGTCGCTTCTTTGTTAAATTCCAGAGCCATGTTTAGCCACATGCACATTCATAGTCCAATATGGGAAAAACAAAACCAGTACACCTCAGCACTTCAAGTTATGTATTAATGCTTTTGAAGTCATTAGATTCTAATTAATACTAATACTAGTGCTTGTAGTAAAACTAGTACTAATCAATATTAAAATTAGTATTGAAACTAGTATTTCAGAAAAAAACAAACAAAAATATGTCAAATTTTGAGTTTTCCTGAAGAGATTAACAGTGGTCTTCATCTTTATCAGAACTAGTATAAGGCCACGTGGTAATGTTTACATACTTTTTGTGTGGAAAATAATCAAAATATATTAGATACTAAACCTAAGTATCAAAATCATGTTTGTAGTATCAGAAGTCTCTCAAATATCAAAGCTACAAATGGACAATAAGCTTATATGGAAAAAAACCACAAAGAGACGACTGATTACACAGATTCCGAGTTATAAATAACAAATGCTTGCTATGTTTTGAAATCTTGTTTTAGCCTGTTCCTCCTGTTAGCTTCTCCAAATGAGGCACCGTGCCCATCTACCGTAATACCGCATAAAAAGCAGAACCTCAAACAACCCCATTCTACACAACCCCTTATGTTTCCATTAAATCAGCATCAATCATATCATTAGCACAAAACAAGAGTAAATCCACTCTTGGTTAACCACAAGAACGACTTTGAACTCCATCAAAGAACGTCAAACAAAGTAGTGGAAATGTCCATTCACATAATTGATTCCGTGCTCCTGGCTCCCTGCCGCCTCTGATCAAATATGTATCCAGGCTTTGAAACATTTAGGTCGTTTGTGGAGGTTTTTATGTTGTGCGCGCGGCGGGGAGGACAGGAGGATAGGGCTATGAGAGATGCAGGGCCACGCACATGTAGAGCTATGTCCACACACTGACCTTTTCAAATCAACAGAACATGAGTGGTTTTGTTGCCCCCAACCCCCCTGCCCCCCGTCTCTCTCTTACTGTTGTGACGCGTTGTACCTGTTATGGCTTTTGTCCACTACTCCCCGGGGACCACTGTGGGGGATTTCCGAACAGAGTAAACACATGGCAGCGTGGGTTCAGTTCTTCAGGATCATGTATTATGTATGTGGGGCTACAGCAATTAATCAATTCAACGTGACTAGTCGACTATAACAAATAATCATAGTGGGATTTTGATCATTGTAAGGGGGACTATACAGACTCTAAAACACACACGAAACAATCTTTTTACACAGACACCAGACTGGTAGCGATGCGCGGGTCAGCTCTTTTGCCACCTGACCCCAGTCAAAATCCAACCTGACCCACCAGGCCTGGGTTAAAATGTTGGGACCTGACCCTAACCCGCGCACATTAAAACTGATTTCTGCTGGCCAGCATATCAGCATATCAGCATATCTGTGGGCACGCGCCTTATGAACGTGCTGTTTTGTAGCCTGTGCTATGCGTAATGTTTTCAAATCATGTATCGTTTTAGTGTTTACAGTAAATGCACTGTTTAGGAGCTGTTTGAAATGGCTTACGCACTCACAGGATGTAGTGCAGATTTAAGCTTTTAGTAGAGTTTGGGACTAAAGCAGCCTGGATCATGCAGAGCGAGGAGCCGACCCGACGCAGCGTGAACGAGCCGCTCAGGACGCCTCTGTCCAGGTGAGGAGCTTTGTCTTTGCTCTGTAGGCCTGTATGATCTGTGACTCGGAGCAGCGTGTGTGGAGCTCCAATGAGTAGCTATAAAACTGTATTGATAACGTTGCGTTCAATATAAGGAATAATGTTGCCTTTATGGTGCCGACTTTTGTGCCACATAAAGTTTAAGCGAAGGAGCCTTTGGACCCGACCCGCCCACACCTGCTTTACTTCTTCTCATTGCGCTATCCGACCTGCTCACGGATTATGAGTTGACCCGTGCATCACTACAGAGCTACAGAGTTTTGTCGTCGCAGTAAAGTTAAAAAAGCAGCATGCTGATGCGCACCTCCTGATTATTGGTCAATGAAATACTTTATTAGATGCAGACAGCATGCAGCGGACATTTTTGTCTTAAAAACTATGTGGGAATAAAAGGGTACAGGCCTTTAAATCTAAGCGTCAAAAGAAAGATTAATAGACTTGTATGTAAATATTCTCTATTGAAAAGCCTTCAGTCACCATATCGCAACATTTATTTGGTTGATAACATATTTATTTAAAAGTTTCAATGTATGATAGAAATAATTGGTTTACTAATTGACTAATTGAAAAAATAATTGCTGACTATCGTTAGTCACAGCCCTATTATAAATATTCTCTTCTTTTTCATGTGGTTGTAATCTTCTCAGTAGATGTGTAAGCCTTTGTGTGGGTGGGGGTTAGAGTGTCTATATTAAGTGAATGAGAAGCACTGATCTGCGTCTATAGGCAGTAGCAGCTGTCGGCTAACGGCATTGTGCACATACCTTTAGCGCCACATATGCTCAACGACAAGACAAATCCAATCTAACAAAAGCTTATGTCTATATTGACACCGATTTAATAACTACCCACAAGGCACTGCAAGAGCTGGAGCTTGACCCATGGACCAAACCTTATTGACTGACACCATGTGAGGTTTGAACATTTACAGTACAGAATATCAATATTTATTTCAGCGTTAGTGTTATGCTATAGCCATGGAACAAATACATGAGCCTAGTTGTTAGTAAACATTATAATGGTAATAAAAAGTGTGGTTATGTTCCAAAACACAATACGGTAAAGCAAATTATGAATAATTTAGATAGGAACATATGACCAATTTGCCGCAAGTAATACTGGAGCATGTGGAACCCATTAAAATACACATTTACATACATGGGCACTTTATGTTTTGCAATTAGCTGGGTTATGGCATTTTATTGTTACTGTTTGAGCTTAGTGCTGACCGCCAGACACTAATAAATAAATCAATAAAATATGTATTCATAATAATAATAAAGTAACTACAAGCATTTGGCTACAGATAAATGAATTTGTCTTGCCCCTGTACAGCTCTATTCTATAAGCAGCTGGCAAAATATGTGGCCAAAATATGTCTCTGTGCTTGCTGTCTGTGTCTAATTAGGAAGCATTTTATTGTCTAGAAATGCGAGTTAGCATGCTAGTTGTTGTTAGCTTTACTGGCACTGCAAAACTCCGTACTGGTCTCTGAAAGTTACAAAACGCACTTAGAAACTCATTGCCGTTAATGATTAGGATGCTCAGAATGCATAAGGGAGGAATAATTTTGGATTGCCGTTAATGATTAGGATGCTCAGACATAAGGGAGGACTGCTGCAAAACATTTAAAATGAACTAGTTTTGTTTTTCATGTTTTTTATGACGTAAAAGTCAAGTACAGTGACTTAAACTAAAACAAACTAACTAAGAAAACCAACAAAATGTGCCTGTATCTGTATCCATCTTGATTATCATTTTTTCGGTTAAACTGTGTAATCCATATTCATGCTGTTGTATATTATAGAGACACCAGCTGGGCACTCACTTTGTACTGTGCAGCTTTTGGACAAAGCTGACAAAGGTTAATCCCAGGAGACTAGTTATTACTGCCACAGAAAGTAGAAATCCAATTTTTTAAGTGCAGTGCAAAATACAGAGGAGGTCACTTTAATGTTATTGTCTGTATATTTCATTTAAAAGCTGTTTTTTTTGTGTGTTTTTTTTAATCAAACATATTCAAACGTCCGTGTCTTTACATCTTAATACTGACAAATCCTGTGTGTGATGTCTATTAGTGTCTGAATGCCTAATACTAAATGTGTTTTTAACAAAGACAGCTGCATTATTAAGTCAAAATAACAAAATAGAAAAAGCTATTTTGGATCTTCAAGAGTAACACACTTTGTTGGTAAATATTCTGTATGCAGAAGCTTTCCGTCGCCATATTTCAACTTTTACTTGGTTGAAAATGTATTTTAAAAATCTCAAAATGCAATTTGACTAGTTGACAAAACGCAAAAATATCTCTTACAAGTCGACTGCTAAAATACTTGTGAGTTGCAGCCCTATAGCAGAGTAGTCGGCAATATGTTAACTGCTCAAAGAAAAACTACGTGTGAACAAAAGTAATGACTATCATATCTCCAGCAGTGTTCAACATAGACCTATAGAACTGCATTGCTTTGAAACTAATGGGTTATTCAGATGTGTGTCATTTAATGCAGGCAACATGAAAAGCACAGCCCACACTCCCATTGTCCACTGGCTTTTTATAGAAACATCATAATGTGGAAATACAAAAGACAGTCGTGTTGTGTGTGTGGGGTCTGGGTCTGTCTATAAGCAGAGCTGCAGCTAGAATGTCCAGGATTTGAAAAATGGCTTTGTATTTGAGATGATTCCACACTTACCACCCCCCAGCCTCACACCCCCTCCCTCCGCAACGGGCCAACACATCCACTTACCTGCAAGAGAGAAAAGACAGGAAAATCAATGAATGCACTCTCAATTATATCACAACTTACAACACACTGCCTTTGTTTCAGCTGCACTCTGTATGTAGACAATGTGGAAATGTGCAGTGGAGCTGGAAAAACATAAAAAAAACTAGATCTATTGTCTGTTAGAGTTGTACAGGAGTGGAAAATGGCTTCACATATAAATGGTTGTATAAAGCCATATATTGTTATTTGTCAGAGCAGCTAATGGTCCGAGATACTCCGACCCCAAGGTCATAAATCGACTTGTACACACAAGAGTAAATATGAGGAAATCAACAGCATGGGTTTTACTAGGAAATCTGAAATCCTTGTTAAATGAATCAGGCTGTGCAATTGTTCTATATGGAAATGGGATAAAAATGCTGATGTGATGAACAAAAATAATGCAATACATCTTATATGACCTTGGTGGGTCACTCATCAACTCCGCACACTCAGGTGGTAGCATTTGGCCGATCTGTGCCGCAGGACCCAGTCACATTTATATAGCGCTTTTCTACCTTCAAGGCACTCAAAGCGAAGTTCATCAAGTAACCGCTCACCCATTCATTCACACATTCATACACTGGTCTACGCAAACACTAGGGACGAGGTGGGTTAAGTAGGCCTGTCATAATAATTACTATATCGACTTGTCGTTCAGTATTTGAAAACTGGAATAATATTTTTTTGGGGTCACTATTTATCGTGTGTACATTTTCTTTGCACTACTGGGAAGTTTTTGGTTATTTCTTGTCTATATGATAAGATTTAACCGTAAAAAGTCTGAATGAATAACTTCTATGACTCATTACAGATGCAAACTAAGTACTAAAGTGTTTCATTCTGCTGTTTATTTATTGCAGTTCACCATTTTTTAACAATATCGTAGATTTAGAATAGTTTTTGTGCAATGTATCGAACAAGGACACAATGACAGTATTCATCTGTGCAGGGGCCGAACCGCCAACCTGTGGGCCAGGGGATCTGACTGCTCTGCCAACAGTGTTTATGCAGGGAGCGGGATTCGAAAAGCCAGCCGTCGGATTAGAGGACAAGCAGTCTACGATACATGGCAAGATGGGTAAAGTGTCTTGCTCAATGACACAACAACAATAGGTATCGATAAGAATTGGGTTTGAACCACCAAGCTTTGGGTAAGTAGGTGAAGAAACCCCTGAGCAATTGCCTCTAAAATATAACTCATTCCGCTGTTAAGTCCTACTGTTACGGTGCAATGGCTATTTATTAAAAACTCAATTACATTACTACAGAAGACACAGAGTATTTGGTGATACTGAAATGTATTCTGCCTCTCTTAATACAAAGACAGGTCAAAGGTTAAAAAAAGACTCCAGCTTTTATTGTATCTATTAGCTAGAGCACCGCTAGGCTACAGACAAGCTTTTATTGCAAGTCAATCCATTATCGCTGCATGTTAACAGCTATTAAAGGGTGCTAAGAACACACGCAGAGGCCCACAGGGGTTTCCAATCACACTAAATATGTGCTGGTGTGAAATAAACAATGACAACTCCACCTGTACTAGAGTGAGAGAGGCTTTTATCACTAAACAGCTGATCAATAATTTAGCATGGGACGGGCTAATGAGGGCATTAACACAGCTATGGAGATCACCAGTGTTGGGAAGTAAATGAATACATGTACCGAGAAGAAGTGTTCAGAATACTAACTTTGAGTAACTGTATTCCGGTACAGTTACTTTTTCATTTGATGGTATTCAGAAGACAGTAACTTTTCTAAAACCAAAGGAATACATGGCAGTACTTGATTATACAATTTAGGATACAAACTGCATAATTAGTGAGAAAAAAGAAAACACTACAGAACAAACAGTGAAACAAACATAAAGCTGTTTTTAACCCTATGTTACGCTATAATTACACTATAATTTAAATGCAACTTGATGTAAAAGTATTCCAAGTGCAGATGTTCAGTATTCTGTAATTATAATACATTTCTAAATACATTTTCAAAGTAATCTTCCCATCAGTGGAGATTACACAGTGGTTCTGGGGGAGCAGGGCACTTCTCTTCATTTAACACCAGGCGATTAGCACATGCTACAAGGCTGATTAGCACACTCACTCAATGACACTTATCCACATGTGTCCTCAAAGCATCTTTTACCACTTAAGGCTTCTCAACATGTGGTACTGGTCTCTCAGCAAAGATAATAGGCTAATAAACAAGTTAACAAACAGGGATTTCGTTTTCAGATTCTGATTTTTTCAATTTTCTCCTCAAAGATTTTACAATGACTAAAAGGTTCCATTAATTATTAGAAGCCAGAGAAAAATCCTTTTTTTTTTTTTTTTAATCTTAGGAAGACACTGCATCAATACCAAATCATAATTAACCAGGGTTTGGTCACAGGCTGATATCTATTTGTTTAATGACCCACTGTCTCCGTAATCATGTTCAAAAATTTATAACAATAAAAAAGAAAGAAAAAATCCAACAGCGATAACCTACTGTGTTGACGGCATTATGCACAGACACAGTTAAACCCGGTCCCTTTGGGTTTGAAATGTCCTGATACACTTGCTTTATATTTGTTCTTACTTGTTTCAGGCTATTTAAGTAACTGTAAGTTTGGCTTCCATTCCTCACGTCTTATCTCTTTTATTAGTTTTTAGCCTCTGCAGAGTCTCCATAGTTAATGTTTAAGTAACTCTAAGCTTTAGCAGTAGCAATTAGCCACAATCTCTGCCTGCCTCCCCTTCACAAGTGAAAGGATAATCAGATGAAGTACACGGGCAATTATATCACATATTTCAAATTTCATATCATCCCTATATATATCACGATATGATTCGACCTGGCGCTTGTGTTCAGTATTGTTCCTTTTGTCCCCTATTGTCCCCGTTCCATTCCTATCTACCGCTCCACTTCCTCCTTGATGCAACCTGCTGAAACACCACCCTTCCCTCCCGCCCCTCCCCCTCTCACAGCCTATCAATACATCTCCAGATGCGCTATGACACGTGCGGTAAGGACCATTTCTGAGGACATCCATCAGCGGGATGCCCTGCCCAGCCACTTGCCCCCCTCCTCCGCCCCCCTCACACTATCCCCGTCCTGCAGACAGGGTGTAATAGGTCCCATTAATCAGCGCACTCGTCAGGACAAAGGCCACACTGCGTTTCAGTACAGCAGATACTTAGAACGGAGAGCGTCTTCCGCAATCACAACCTAGCACACGCTGATATGCGCATTTTAACATGGGCGAGCCGAGATAAGAACAATTTAATAAGCCTTTGATTAATACTTGTAATGTGAAATCATGGCAGAAAATGTGCAACAGTGACATGTGATGGATGTGTGTTATAAAGGTGTTAATGATGCAGCGCAGAAGAAATAAGCAGATAAATTTACATTCTGGTGTTCCTCAAGGCTCTATATTAGGGCTATTTAATTTAGGCATTTACCGAAATAGCGGTGGCCATTAGGGGACATTTGCAGACTGGCATATATTATTTATCTTCAGGCTACAGGTTGGTTCATCCTAGAATGTGAACCATAAATGGGGACTGATAGACAACCATTCATTCCAATATTTATACATAGTCAGGTATTATTATGTTGTAAATTATTCCTAAACTTAGTTGCCATAGCAAGTTATCTGCACCTTTGTATCTTTTTATCTGCACAACCTGGAGTTGTTTTGTTTCATTCACACACTTTGTAGATCTACATCTCCAAAGCTCAAAATGCTCTGTTCCACTTTGTGATGTCACGAAGCAGTAGTTTCAGTGTTAACAGCTATTTTTTACTTTTAGCTCAGTAGAGATTGGCAATTCCAGAACTGAAATTATCTAAATGATTCTTCTGAAGGTGTATGGAGTTTGAAAACACATGGAGCACTTTCTTCTGAAGGTGTATGGAGTTTGAAAACACAGTGGAGCACTTCTTGTATTACCCACTAAATGACATCACAAGGTGGAACAGAGTGTTTTCTGCTTGAGAGAAGAACTCTGAAATAATATATGTTTACGTTATCAACAAGAAATATTATGTAGTAAAATTCATTGAGATGGACAATATATTTCAGTGCAATCTAACACTCCCAACAACAAAATTATACATGAAAATATATCCCATGGCAACTACCCAAGACACATGGAAGCCAACTACTCATGTCTTAAAATATTTGCAAGGAATGACTCACTCAATCAATAAGATGATGTTCAGAACGTAGAAGTCGGAGAGCGCTAACCTTTCCTACACAAAGCGTAACAATACACACACACACACAACCCCTGAGATGATCATCAGTGAAAATAGTCTTCAGAACACACGTTACGCAGCCAAGAAGACCTGCTTTCTGGAGACACCTCAGGCTTTCCCGATGCCATCTGCTGCTCCCATACCTCCTCACAATGGAACTGACTGTGGGCCAGTTGGCAGCGATTCCGGCTACCTCCGAACTGCAAGACGGATGGCAAGAAAACAATGCACAAACTTAAAACAGCCAATAAAAAAAGTCTCCCTTGGAAAAATGAGATTTCAGTTTCAGGAAGCTCAAAGTCGTTCTGTATCGATGCAGGTGCAGAGGATCATGTTTCAAAGATTTCTTCTCCTTAAAAATGAGCACTTTTTCCACTTCATAGCATCTGCCAATAGTGGTATTTTTTACTCGCCCTAACCTCAACTTGAACCTTTTGGAGAGCTAGAAGCAAAATGGTACCTCACCGTGCTCAAGTTTGACAGGTTTCTTGGAAAGCAATACAGAAAGGTAAATTCTTGCACAAAAAGTAACACACTGAAATTGAAAACTGCTACTTTGTTTTTATTTCTCAAAATGATACAGAATCCAGGACAATAACTTATATAAACATGGGTCTGGTCCAGTAAATTTTAATGGGAAAAAAAATATATAATTGTAAAATCAATAGAGGTTTGCATTTTAGGCTGCCCACCAAACCCTGAATTCCTTGTTAATTTTGTTTTTGGCTCATTTAATGATTTCTAAAATGTATCAAATTCAATTGTAATCATAGATTGTATAAAGAAGTATGTTATAGCGTTCAGCTCATTGAAGCTAGCAGCTATATTTGGAGTTCCGACTGCGAGTATCATAGCAACCAAAGAGCCAATCCGGAGCCAGGCTGTTGAAGGTAACACCCCCTCCCACCTGTTGGTAACGCTAACGGGAGCAACCTTTGTCTGTTATTAATGTTCATATCTTGATTTACGGACACAATCTTGAAATAAAAACAGGAGGATCATGTAGAGCGGGTTAATATAAACATTTTAAGACCAAAACAAAGAGGCTCACGGCAGCAGTTACAGAGAGAGGGGTGACAGTTTTTCAACGTAAAGTGAGCCGGTACCCTGCCCATGCTCAGTTCTTATTTGGAACGCGGCGGCTAGCAGGTTAGCTATGTCCATTTATATATACAGTGTAATCTATGATTGCAATGGCTAATTTGAATATGTATCCAGAATTATACAAAATATTCATTCTTGCATCTCTAATTCTACAGCTGATACAGTTTCCATATTTAATCTAAATCATAATCAATGCGCGGTACGACACTTATTTCACCGTTTATAAACATGGCAATGAATCACAGAGGGAAAATTAACTCTAAACCTTCCTCTAAATAGAATTAGACGATACACTTGCCCGTATCATACATAAACAACAACAGCATCCCACATCTATCAGGCGGCTCGCTCCCCGGAGGAAACGCGCATAAAGACAGCCGCTTAGCCCATCAATAATTAAAACAGATGTAATTCCCATTAGCCATCGGAGTCCCTTATAAATACTTAATATGCTCCTTGTGTCCCAACCAACAGTCCTCTCACATTTTTCGCCTCCTCTCATCTTTCTTACCTCCGAGATCCAGGGACACACGACGGCCTATCCTCATTATAATGGTCCCGTTGGGGGGGTGGGGAGCAAAGGAGAAGAGAAAGGGCAACCAGGGGGGACAGGCTAGGATTTACGGCCGCGCGTCCTGGGACTAGTTAACCGGAGTGGGAGGCACTTGAGTCTGCACTTGCACTTTGGTCAGACAATGGAGAGTAACCGCCAAGGCCCATATTGTGTTACAAAGAGGAGAGAGAAGAGGACAGCACAACACTGATGCATTTTACACAGAGAGAGGATTTCACGATGCTGTTCAATTTTGCTCAGTGGAACTTTTTGTTAGAATGTATTTTATTTGAGTGCGGAAAGGTCAGCGGAAGAATTTCAGTGTTTTTAATGTGGACCCAGAAAAATGATTTGGTTATGAAATGGTTAAATTAAAACTACAGTATGTAAGTTTCTGGAGGGGGCACGTCACCTGCATGATTCCTTGGAAATAGAAAATTCAGAAGATTGTCCATGGAAGTTTTATGCTATACTGCGCAAGATTAAACATTTCCATGGAAGCAAGTAGGATTAGGACTGGCCAAATAAGAGTCAGGTTTGTGTCCGCTCAGAGTAAGGAGCATGTTTCTCAGTGCAATAAACACAACCAAAATGAAAAAAGCTTTTATTTTAGTCATATTTTGGCAAAAAAGTTACATACTGTGGCTTTAAGTTGGAATACAGTGCCGAAGCCCATATGAGTCATGATCAGTGGCAGTTTTTTTGTCATTACAAACATGGCTTCTTGATGAAATACTAGTGTACAGTCTTCAGTTAAAGAGATCATTTTCATATTTTTTATACATGCAATTTTTCAGTTTTGTAGGCAACATCTGGGAGAATGGAAAACAGAATGCAAGATTTTTCCTTCTTCAAATAAAAAAAAAGTTTAGAAAGGTCATAAATTCACATGAGGGCAATGAGAACAGAAGATAAAAAGTAAACACAAACTTCCATATGGATTACAGCAGAAGACACTGGTGCATGATGAACACCACCGGCAGCTTGTGGAGTGGGAGTCTGAAATTGAAACAGCCGTGTTTTGGTGTCGGCCCATCAGTCACGGGACGCCCCTCATTTATCCAGACCCTCCTCTTCTGTCTAACCACCCATCCATCCACCCATACCCCCACCCACTCCCCATACAAACCCACACCAGCCTCCCTCATCCTGGCTGGGACTACCCTGTTGGAGTGCAGCCTGTGGAGGTGTAGTGCCAGTCCCTCCCTGTGTCCATCCATCTCCTCCATGACACCAGAGCTCCCCAGCATGCAGGCGCTCAGACAGGCCCGCACCAGTGGACATATTACACTGTATATGTGCTAAATGGGAAACACTAAACATTCACACAATACAGTAGAGCAGGGAGATGAATGTAGGGACTGAAATTGGAACAGATTCAGAATGTGTTGGGCCAATATAAAACAGGTTTTGCAAATCTCATGAAATTTAATATAATATATATTTTTTTAATTTTAATTCTTATTTTTGCTACCTATTTTGACATTTTTTATATTTTACTGCAGAGCTGTATTTTTCTGTTGGAACATAGCGATTTCGCCATTCTGCGCCAGATAAAGGTTTTCATCAAACAGTAATAGCGGTAAGAGCGTTAAGACAGCTGCAGTACATCCAGAACACTGCTGCTCGCGTCCTGACTAGAACCAGGAAGTACGAGCACATAAGCCTGTGCTCAAACCAGGAAGTACGAGCACATAAGTCCTGTGCTCAGGTCTCTGCACTGGCTCTTGTGGCTCAGAGAACAGACTTTAAAGCAGCTCTGCTTGTGTACGAGTCTCTCGATGGCCCAGCACCAAAGTACATCTCCGACATGTTAGTGCCATATGAACCATCTCACACTCTGAGGAGGGACCGGCCTCCTGCTGGTGCCCAGGGTCAGGACTAAACTTGAGGAATCAGCGTTTCAGTTTTATGCAGGTAAAACATGGAACAGTCTTCATGAAGATGTGAGACAGGCCTCTACTTTGACAATGTTTAAATCCAGGATCAAAACGGTTCTGTTTAGCTGTGCATATGACTGAAAGGTTTTATTCTGCACTCTTCTCTTTTAATGTTACTTTTATGATGATTTTTTTTTATTTGTTTGTATTGTTATTTTAATGTCTTTCTTATTCTGTAAAGCACTTTGACTTATTTTGTGTATGAATTGTGCTATACAAATAAACTAGCCTTGCCTAATCATAATAGTAGTACTCCTGGACGAATAAGGAATTACATTAACTGTTTCCGAGAATTATCAGCAGTGCATATTTAACATACCAGATGCTCTTCCTGGTCTAGTCTTTTGATTTGTGACCCCTTCATGCCTAATATTTATCAAATCAACTTATTAAAATGTGAAAAATGTGCCTTAGCTTGAATTAGTACATTTTAATGACATCGCTTCCAGCTTTGTCCCAAATAGTGTGCCACACATTGCTACCATTATTTCTGTAAGAATTTCTCCTATAAATATGTCTAACTGTACCATGCACTTTTTATTAGCTGCTTTAGCAAAAGGTAAATATAAATATCCCGTTTTTTTTTTTCTCTTGACCTACATTGTCAGCAGCAGGAGCACTTGAGCACACCATGTTAATCAAAGTCAGAATGCAGGGAGCCACGACGTCCGACCGAGCCCAGGTCCACTGTATTATAATGCATTCTCCACCACGGTCTGCGAAATGTTACAGTATTAATAGCTGCTGCGTCAATAGGACCCCCCACTATAAACCAGAACACAGGGAATGTTTAGTTTCACTTCAGGTTTGAATAAATGGGACCACCAACACGTAATGACTGCAACCGACAAAGTAAATGAACTTCACAAATCATTCATGGCAGAAGAGAATTAGACCCTTGGACAATTAAACATATGTAGTACGCAGTGTGTGTCCTCAAGTAGTACTAAGGCAACGCTGGTAAGCAAAATGGAGGGATGAAAATACCGTATAAGTGAAAAGTGAAGCAAGTTTGAAAATCTATATAGTGGAATAGGGGTGGCCTTTAGTGTTGAATGGATGTCAATAAGCTGTCAGAAAAAGGCCATTTGTGAATAATTGCTTGTCAAATTGTGCATTTATCTTTATCGAACTAGATTCACTATAGTATCTCTAGCTAGTGCATTTGAAATACTAGTATTTGGTTGGAGAAGATGCACCTGTCATCATATAGTTACGAACATGATTTTAAATTGATCTCACTATGGAAGAAGAAATGCAATAATGTTGATAAGTACAGAACATGGAAAATCAATGTTTCCTACGGAGGTGTCAGCTGTTACCATTAGAACATTATGGACTGACATACTGGGCGGCACTGGCAGAGAAAGTGGGTGTTTTCTCAAAATTGAGCTTGACAAGCAGAAAATTGTGATGGCTGGACAACTGGGTCAGTGTATCTCCAATCCCAGTTAACATTAGTATGCATTTTATTTTATTCATTTCACATTTTTATATAGCGCTTTTCCACCTTCAAGGCACTCACAGCGCTTTACATCAAGGAACCACTCACCCATTCACACACACATTATACACCAGTCCACTCACCCATTCACACACACATTCATACACCAGTGTACACAGACACTGGGGGCGAGGCAGGTTACGTGTCTTGCCCAAAGACACAATAACAGCATTCAACTGTGGGAGCTGGAATCGCACCGCCAACTTGTGGGTCAGTGGATCTGACCTCTCAACCAAAGATGTTTACGTCGAGAGCGGAATTCGAACTGCCAACCTTCAGACCAGTGGACAAACACTCTGTCTTAAGAAAAGATAATAGGTGACAGATTAAGGGGCCAGCATCTTGTTTCATACTATAGAGTTACTATAGAGTAAAGTGTGATTAAAATTATAGTTACGTCAAACTTAAGAAAGTATCATTTAAAAAAACAACAACTATGAAAGTTATGTTCTGAAATATATACACATGTTCTACAGTCTCAGTCCCCATTATTAAAAAAGCAATGGGGCAAACCCATGTGTCAAATTTATAGTGACTTTAAACTGTGAATCACAATTACTAAAAAAAAATGAACATAATTAATTGTTCGATAATGGCTCAAATAACTGTGAAAAGGTTCGATCTTATTTTACGCATTTGAAAATGAGCTTGAGAAAACCAGCTTGTGTTCCGCTTAGGCCACTTGGAGCACTCGCACACATCTCTATGGACCGCCACTTCTCACGCTGGAGTGGACCTGGCATCTTTCTAAACACCACACAAACTCATCCATCATGTTACAGAGGAGGGAGGGAGTGCCCCCATCAGGCTGTCAGTCTGTCAGCGGCCCGCCGCAACAGTCGCCACATTCTCAGCCAAAATCCAGCCCTCCGCAATGCACTTTTCACTCCAGCCCCGCTCTTTGTATCATTAAGAAGCTAGAGCAGAGGACGATTGTTGAGGTTAAGTAAGAACTACAACCGGTGCGTGCTATTTGGCAACCACGCAGACGAATGGCTTACTTATGGACTCAAGAGTTTTAGCGTTAGTGCATGTGTTGCTCTCTAAACATTTCTAGTGGAGTTACAACAAAGATTTAACTATAACAATTTTGCATTATTATTATTATTAGTACTTCAAACATGTATTTGTGAAAGTACAAAGTTAAAAAGTACCCTTTTCACTTTTTTCCAGCTATTACAACAACTTAAATGGTAAATGGTCACATTTTTGTATAATGCTTTTTCACCTTCAAGGCACTCAAAGCACTTTACATCAAGGAACCACTCACCCATTCACACACACATTCATACACCAGTGTTCACAGACACTGGAGGCGAGGTGGGTTAAGTGTCTTGCCCAAGGACACAATGACAGCCTTCATCTGTGGGAGCTAGAATCGCATCACCAACCTGTGGGTCAGTGGATCTAACCGCTCAACCAAAGATGTTTATGTCACAGCGAGATTTGAACGCCAACCTTCAGATCAGTGGACAAACACTCCACACACCAATTACAACTACTATGCTATACTAAACTACAACTGCTTCAGTCCACTAGGCCTTAACACTGGAGTTGCATGCGTCTCCATGGGTTACACATCTATCAAGACGCTGTGCACTGACTTGACCTTTCTTTCACCAGTCTGACTGCCTTAATACTGTTCAAAGGTAAAGGGGTGGGGGTATCTCGTATTACCGCCCCTCCTGCTTACGGGGCATCTGATTTTTGCTGACCTGGCACCCCACAGTCACACGTTGTATAATGAGATCTGTATTTCAGCCACAGTGGGTATACCCTGCCCTATATTTACTGTCACTAGAGTAGAGTGAGGGCTGGTTAAGCGGCAGAGGCACACACCAGGGTCTTATCTGTCAGCGAGTCTTCAAGCTGGACACGAAGCACATGACCCAGTAGACAGACATGACGGTGAGAGACAGCGCTTCCATATGACAGGTCAGTAAGAAGGATCCAGGAGTGATCTGAGGACATGTAGTAAAGGGGTGGATATAGAACCTCACAAACGCAGTAATATTGGGATGTTGTACTGTTGGCACGATACTAAATAGCTCAATACCTATTTTAATTTTTAATATTACCATGTAATCTTATGCTACTTATAATGAGACCACTACCACTAGAAAACTACCCCTTTGTCCTATACTTGTACTTGCATATTGGTATTGTATCCTTGAGCAAGACACCATCCACCTTGTCTGTATAAATGTGTTAGTTTGACTATGTGTTTGGTAGAAAGGCCAAGTTTTCAGTCAGTCAGCCCTGAGCCTATTGTAGCCAGAGTGAATTCGCTCACCTCACAACTAGAAGGTTCCCCATTTGAAGACCGGACCAAATGATGTGTTAGGTTTGTCCCAGTCAAGTCCCAGTGTCCCAGTGAGGTACTCAAGACTAGGGGTGGGTGATATGCCAAAAAAATATAATCATGATTTTCTAAAAGCCAGATCACCATTTCGACGATGTAGTAATTATCGTGACAGGCCTATCTTTATATTGTTTGGAATAGCTCAAGTCATCTCCTGCTTTTGAGTGTTCATTCTTCACTATGATTGGTTAATTCTACATGTCACTCACCCAGAGCTTGACAAAGCTTGACCAACAGGGGGAGTGGGTGAGGCAAAAATGTCAGTTTTTGAGCCTAGAGCTGCAGTAAAGAGAGAAATCACGATCTGTCGATACCACCAAGATGTCAGCTCTGGAGATGGATCAGGTTCTCCTAGCGGCATTGAAGAATGGGTCAAATGCAGAGGATAAATGACCATACAAGGACAACAGCATACAACATAATTTCTCCTGCCTTCTGCATTATTTTTTCCAGTCCAGAGTCCAGTGCCAAGACCAATGCAAGGCTACACTCAAACCAGTAGAGAGCACTGTTGATATTACAACTTGGCATTGCTGTTATTTGGGCTACTCTCCAGACAAAATACATCACAGAATTCATATATACACAAGCGTAACACAGCCAGGAGCCAAACGCGTTGCACCTCTCCTCTCCTCTGCCCCCCGTCTGCCTGTCAAACTGAGACGCTGATTCACACTCCCACACCATACCGCAGGAGCGCACCGCCAATCATATCTGTGACACTGTTGAATTCAAATGACAGAATTAAGGCTAGGGCCGGTGTAGAGGGGCCGGTGGTGACATGTGGTGATTTGTGAGGGCCACCGCTCCCCCTCAGCTCCGTCTGAAATCTGTGACAGTGCAGTGAGTTCTTTATGTATAAGGGGAGGAGATAGCAGACAAGGGCACTCTGAGAAGGTAGGGTTTATAATGGGATTTTTATGGGTTTGGACTTCTAATGGCTGTCTAAAATAAGTGACGGTCAACCTTTCGGGACACGTAATGCATTAGGAAATATGATCACGGGTTTAGGGCCTATAGATTGAAGTAGTGCACGTTGAAGTACACAGTATTTTATTATTGATCAAATTACAAATCTTTAAACTCCTCTCATAACTGCCAAAGTAAGTCATAAGTTATCTTTTCTTTTGGGAAAATAGAAACAAGCTGCCGAAGTCAAGAAGAGGACATAGGTGGTTTGTGTTTGTTTGGCTGTAAAAATCTTTCTGATTGCCCAATGACACAGCCATGGACACCTACAGATACAGTGAGGTCTGGACAGGAAAACGAGAGAAATAAACATAATTTGGCCAAAAAATAGCTTAGGCAGTTTTGCTATGAGGTCGGCCAGATGGTGGCCATAAAAAAAAAACTGCGGTGCCCAATGGGAGCTGACGTCACCATAAACGTCATCAAAACAAAGATACGCGTATCACCTATTGAGAAAATAAAATTGGAGAGCGAAGTAAGTACAGAGCAATGGGCGTATGCTGGTGGCGGTAAAAACGGGAGTTGATTGGCAATCGGCGTCTTGAAAATAAGAGATTAAAGATTGCTCAAACATGCACAAATCACTCCAAGAGAGAGGGGAAATGAGAAGGGGAAACAACTATAACATGTTCAAAAGCGCCAAAAAGTCAACTTTGCATAATAGGTCTACTTTAACTATTGTATGAATAATGTGATCACAGTAGGTGCTGTATCTGATTTTAACTTAGAAACAGAACTAGTTCATTTTTATACGGAGTAATAAAATGACATTCCTAACACATTCCTAGCATCCTAATTATTCACCATGATAAGTTAATAAGTGCTTTTCACAATTTTCTGATTTTCCAGTGTGGAGTTTTGCTGTGATAGTAAAAACAAATAACATGCTAACAGGGCACCAGCACTACTTCCTGGTTCGTGGAGTATAAAAACGCTTTATAACATAAACGTAACGAAATTTAAATAACTTTTTTATCCATAGGCAACTTGCCTGCACACACTCATACACTGCAGACACTGGGGACAAGGTGGGTTAAGTGTCTTGCCCAAGGACAGCATGGGAGCTGGAATCGCTCTGGCTCTGACTGCTCTACCAACAATGTTTATGTTGAAAGTGGGATTCGAACCACCAACCCTTGAATGCTAATAAATATCTTTCGCTCAAATTTCAGTTCTTCTTCCATCTCTGCAGTCTTTGTCGAAACCCTGACTCAGCGAGACATTTTGGTGCCCTTTTTTCCATGTTGACTGAAAGTAACAGGCTATTAAAATAATGGCCTCCCGTTGGGGCCTTTGATTCCACAGGACAAATAAAACACAATGCAGTGGGGAGCATGGAGCAGGAAGTGAATCTGCTGGGATAGAGCCAACAATAAAACCACCTTCCTGGCAGAGTGTCCCGTTTTAATTGTGCCTAGTCTAATCTGGCCATTGTAAAAGATGTGCAGCCCAAGCAGTCAGTTCCTCTTTGTGCGGGAGTGGGCGGTCCCAAGCATCAGCAGTAATATTGTTTTTAGTAGCACTCCGAAGAGCTTACAGAGACAGAGTATAGACCCCCAGACGAGCATCAAATGGAAACCAAGAATGCACGCTCAGAGATGGACCTTTAATGGAATAAGATTTGTGTTCCAATGTAATCACCGTGTTGCGTTCAAATGCTATTATACAAATGTTGGGGTTTCAGATAACTTTGGGATATTTTATAGTGTGTAACTGGGAAGGCAAAATGTATATTATTAGACATTTAATATAGACTTTTGGTTGGATAAATGCAGTGTTTCAGAGCTGATTGCCAATACAAATGATCACATTCAGTCGTCTGAGGCACAAATGCAAGGCTTTGTTCTGGCTTCAGCATTGTGAGATTAGTTTCTGGCTCTGACAATTTACTAAATGTCCTTCACCTCCATTTTACTGTCCTGTCAAATCATGTCCATGGGCCAAAAAAATGAAAAAAACAATAAAACTCCAAAAAAACATTACAAGAATACTGACTCGGCCCAATACGAGAGTTTGACATCACATTCTGCATTTAACCCTTTATTTTCAAAATCTCCACACTGTCATATCTCATTACTGCAGTTATCAAACACAATTTAAAAGCCTCTGCATCCTATTGGCAATACCATCATTTGTAATATTCCCAAGTGTAAAAAAAAGTTTGAAAGTAATACAGAATTTTTACAGTGTTCTCTCCCTTGAAGTAAATTCTAATTGGAGGACTTTTAAATGCTATGATCAGTTTTACTATGTGATTTTATCCATAGTAAATGTGCCTGCAAATTTGGTAAATAGTCATATTTATTTATAGCTCTTTTCTACCTTAAAGGCACTCAAAACCGTCAAGGAACCACTCACCCATTCACACACACACTGGAGTCACGGTGGGTTAAGTGTCTTGCCCAACAACAGCAGCGTTCATATGTAGGAGCTGGAATCGCACTGCCAACAAACCTGTGGGTCAATGGATCTGACCGCTCTACCGACAATGTTTATGTTGAGAGCGGAATTCAAACCGGTAACCTTTGGATCGGAGGACTCTACCAGCTGAGCTACTGCCGCCCATATTTGGCTTCTAACCTACAGCGACAGAACTCAAGAAGTCACGCTGATTTTGTCTGACATGTTTACCACACAGGGAGCGCATCCTAAACCAGCGTTAGTGACTCATCTTTAATCATCTTAGCTCTGCATCAGTTAAATGGCTACATCCCCCAAATTTCCCAAAACCTCAACATAGACTAGAGCTATTAAACATTACCAAGGCCACAACGGACCTGTGTATGTCTATGGACAGCTGCTGATTCACCCAGACACTTACAGGTCATCACTGGCGTTTGGCCCCCCCATTTATCTTCAAAGGTCATGTAATGTGGCCGGTTCGCTAATGTAAATGATTCATGCGTGCAAGAACCAATCAAATTCACACCAATAGTTCAAAGTTCAACCAGCAGAGCACGTTTGACCCCAGGGCATAGTCCCACCTCGCACATCTGAAAGTGTATCACCATTTTGTCATGTAGAGTACTGCAGTGGTTCTCAAACTGGGGTGAATAGGTCTCACTGGTGGAACACACATTTCTTTGTGGTGACTATTGCAGTTGAGTGCAGTTTAAATAATACATTTGATTTGATTAATTTGAGTTCTAGTCCTGGTTTAGGCCCAATTTACTTAGGGACTAGAGCTGGTTAAGAGCTGAACAAACCCTGATTTTGAGCTGGTTTAGTACTGGAATAGACCTGGTTTAGTACTAGACCCAAAGCTAGACCAAAGGAAGACTAGCAGGCCCTCTTGTTCAACTATGGGGATCAAAATAAATACATTCAATTACAATTATCCATATGTAGACCCAGTTTTGAAAGGTGTAGTCCCGGCTTAGATCTACTTTAGTACGAGTTTTATCCGATCAGTTCATTTTACCTCGATTCCAAAAAAGGTCATTTTGGTGAGAGCCTTCATCTAGCTCAGGGGTCTGAACTACTCTAAAGAGCCACATGCGGCTCTTTAAAGCCTCCAGTGTGGCTCTTTGCACTTTGATTGAAAAAAAAAAAAAAAAGTTTAGGAAAACTTTTTTTGGGTATACGTTATTAATTAAGTTTGTATTTGACAGTGTTTGTAGCATACCAAAGAGGATTTGTTCTATTGAAATAAAAAAAAAAAATTTATATTTTTTTACTATTCGTCTAAGCAAATCGAAAAAAATTGAAAAGAATAATGATAATTTTGTAGAGTAAATATTACACATAAAATGCTCCAGAATGTAGGAAATTGCATATAATTTGCTGAAAACCCCCAGACCCCCTAAAAACACTTAAATTAAGTCCACAAAGTTCATAAATACAAAATGTTACATATTCTTTATAATGTATTAATAGCTGCAAACAGTCGACTTACTTCTGTTAAATTAATTTATTAATCACTTTGTCTCGTTACTTGTAAAAAACGTATGGTTCTTTCTGACTTTCATTAGGTTTAAAATGGGCCAGTGTGACTCGTTTGCTGTTAAGTGTTGCAGACCTCTGATCTAGCGACACTGCAGTCTTAGTACTCAAATACCAGACGCCCTGGTAATAGCTGAAGCAGGCCCACGTTCAATATCAAATTTGAAGTGTCACTGCCCTTGTTATGTACTCGTATAGAATAAACAGACAAATGAATGCGCAGAGACTTGGTTTTGACACGACAGAGGTTAAGTAAGGGTGAGTATGTGGGTGTTCAAACAAGCAAACCACTTGAATAGGGAAGGTTCCTCCTGCCCTCTGGCCACCTCAGCTCGGTTCAGAAACAGTTTAAGTCCTGGCAGAGCTTCAGTCACAAACACACACTTGTCCCGCCTGTCATAGCACTCTGAGGTCAGTGGAAGTGACAGGAACGCAGTGAATTAGAAGGACTCTGGACAAAAGCAGAATATTATGTAATCATCACCAACTCCAAAAAACCCAAACAATATAAAAATCTCTAGGTAGGTTTATGTTTTCAAATTATGGCCCTTTACGCGATTTTGAACCATGAGTGAGGAACATCTGAATTGTTAGCTACGCCCACACGTTCAAATGTGACAGAAAAACAACAATCTCTTTTTTTCTTGGTTCACTTGGTTGTCTCCATGGAGATCTTTTTGGTTTGTCTGGAACTTTCAACAGTATTAAACGTATCTACGCATTTATTTGATTACAGGATTGTTTTCTTGCTCAAAAATACCTTGCAAAACATATACATTCTTGCTTTGAGTTGGGCCACCGCTCCACAGATCTGATCTATAACTTGGCCTGGTCATGTCACCTGCTTGTCTCCATGGAGATGTACAAGTTAAATGCCATACTGTGGGACATTCTAGGTAAAACGATAACGTCTAGACCCTACACCAGGAAAGTTACTTTAAATATGGAAATAAGTACAGGTTAAGTAACTAAATGTAATGTAAAACAGCTTTCTAAAACCTACAAATTGTACTTTTCGTCTTGCTTAACTTTGCTACAAAATCTCTCTAATCTATGATGTACTAGACTAAAGTCGTTACAAAACCAAGTCAGATTAACATGTTATTATATTTTTTCAGATTTGGCACATGACTGCAAGCACCATTCTAAATTCCTTCCAATTTGTGCCATATTTGCTTTGACATTCCTAACATCTTAACCTTTAATTCCTTGTGTTGACATATTGCTCAAACATACCTTAAATCCATGGTATGCCCAAAAGTACCTCATAACTTAGCGTGCTGAAAGTTACCTGAAGTCTAGCCAAAAATATGTAGTAATCTTTCATACTGACTCGCCTGGGGTTTTTAGCCAAGACATAAATCCCACTAATCTTTAACAAAAACAGTGGCACATGTTCGGACACAGGAACAAGTGTAGCGCAGTTCATAATCTGGGCTATCGTTTCAACAGTGGGGCCCGGTTGGCTGATATCCTGCTTAGTGCTTAGCCTGTCTTACTCTACATCCTGGGAAATAGATAGGAGATAAAGAGTAGTACACTGTGGGCTGATAAGCACTAGCTGGGACTGTGGGAGTAGTGGTGTGGACAGTGATGGGGCTCCTGCAGAACAACAGGTCCCAGTGAAAAGATAAGACCATGCAAGGACAACAGATGGGGATACAGATGAGGGGAGTTAAATATTAGCTTAATGTTTAGAGATGGGATGAACTTTTAAGATGATAGCGATAGTGGTTATGATATATGCTTGCTGAATTCTGTACTTGGTTATATGTCTTATATCTGGCCTTAAAAGTGCAAGGGAGGTCATTCAGAGAGAGATTGTATTGTCTAGTTTGTAAAAATTGCCGAGCAGTTGGGCCGCTAATGGACTTTGCTGCTTGTAGAACAGATCCAGAAATGAACTCCATGCATTTTGGGTGTAGCTTGCATAGTAAAAGAAAAATTCAAATCAGTCAACTGGACAAAAAGTTGTAGGAGTGAAGAAGTTTCGCTGCTCATCCAAGTCACTTCCAAGTCACAAGTCACCTCAAACTTAAGTGCTCTTGCCGATGTCGTTGTAGCTTCATCAGGCTTTATTAAATATGCCTGGTAAAAGTCAACACTACTTCAAATTTCCATTCATTTGCACTAAAACTTCAGAAGTTATGGCTTGTGGGGTTTGTATCCTTTTACATTTTACCCTGATTTTAACGCAATATATATATTCATTTGAAGTAAAGAACTTTTTTTCTTGGAATAAAACAACAAATTGTAAAACTACATATGAACCCAAAACCTATACACACGTTTACTATTATGTCCTGGATCATGAAAATACCTTTGCTCCAGTGACCCTGCCGTCTAACCTGAGAATTCCCCTGGTGTAGCAGATGGTTGTTGCTGTGCTGTTCCTTACCTCACCAAACAAGTGGTGCCTGTGATTCCTGTGTGTGTATTTATAGAGGAGTCTTGTGAGAGCACGTTCTGAAACATCCCATCAGAGGAGACCGAATCTGTGAGGCAGGCTGCGTGAGGCGCCACGCTGAGACCCACTATGTCTACTATACTACACAGACGACACTGTAAGCATTCAAAAGACACAAAGAAGAAAGCATGAAAAATACAAGTGTATGTGTGTTTTAGCTACAAGCAACCTAGTATTCTGCGCTACAGGACAGCAAAATATTTTGGTTTGGATATCAGAACCATAAGACCACATAGTCAAGGCAAGTTTATTTGTATAGCACAATTCATACACAAAGTAATTCAAAGTGCTTTACAGTATAAGAAAGACATTAAAATCACAATACAACAAATCAAAACATAAATAATCATTATAAAATTAACATTAAAATAGAAGAGTGCAGAATAAAAACCTTTCAGTCATATGCACAGCTAAACAGAACCGTTTGGAGCCTGGATTTAAACATTGTCAAAGTAGAGGCCCGTCTCACATCTTCAGGAAGACTGTTCCAGGTTTTAGCTGCATAAAACTGAAACACTGATTCCACATGTTTAGTCCTGACTCTGGGCACCAGCAGGAGGCCGGTCCCTGAAGTCCTCAGAGTGTGAGATGGTTCATATGGCACTAAAATGTCAGAGTCTCTTTGGTGCTAGGCCATTGAGAGACTTGTAACAAGCAGAAAAAAGCAGCTGCTTTAAAAACTATTCTCTGAGCCACAGGAGCCAGTGCAGAGACCGGAGCACAGGACTTATGTGCTCGTACTTCCTGGTTCTAGTCAGGACCTGAGCAGCAGTGTTCTGGATGTACTGCAGCTGTCATTTAAAGAGGCCAATGAGCAGGCCATTATAGTAGTCTAACCTACTGAAGACATAAACTGGTAAACGCACATGGTCCACAATGGAACATACTGCACCTGGATGACTGGGGGATTACATAGATATAACACTATATGATAATACAAAAGAAAGTGCTATTATTTAATGTTGAAAATCACAAAAAAGAGTG
>KN468989.1:15100-25212 GCA_000787095.1 Periophthalmodon schlosseri | reverse complement strand
CATCGTGGTAATCAAAATCGGTATTGACTCGGTATTGAAAATCGTGTTTGAAACTTTTTGTAACAAAACTACAATAGCAAATAATTCGTGTGCAAGGAATGTGTTAAGAAACTGAGGAATACCTACTGACCACTGCTAACAGTTTAAAATGTTTCATGTTTTGAAGTTAGTAAAAATCAGGTAGTACAGTGCCTTACTCAGCAGCTTAAACCAAGTTAGAGCTTGAAGCGGCTTAGTAATCAGTGAGATGGTTAAATGGTTTAGATAGTTTCTAATTATGAGTTAACAAATGAAAAGATGAATTACAGTTGCAAGTATGAATGCTGCCGACCCAGTGCAATTACATTACAATCCAGCAAACAACAAGCTAACTGTGGTCTTATTTTTTTTTATCAACAAGCAGCCAAAGTGGAAACTGTTTGTACAGGTGTGATAAAGCAAGTTTATAAGATGAAAATATTGTATGGCTCTTGTGTTGAAAAAAAGACAGGAATAGGAAGCAAAAATAGGAAACCAAAATCAAGATATTAAAACCAAAATCAAGACTTTTAAAAAATTCTAAAAAAAATTTTGCTAATCAAAATCCAAAATTATTTTAAAATTTCTTTTAGCCATACTGTGGCAGATCTGTGATAATAAACTGCCAATCTCTCCCAATCATTCCCCAGCAGTAGTAGCAGCTGTCCAGTACAAACCAACACACTAAACAATAATCGAGTGCATCTCATTGGAAAAGCAAAAGAGGCTCCTCGCGATTTAGCAGCAGGTGGTCATTTATAGTGCACTACCATAGTGAAATTTAAGGTATTTTTATGGCTGAGTCAATATTGCTACAACAGGGCGTGAAGGCCATAAAGCAGATGGTGTGTGTAGCAATTCAGTTTTTGTACATAGAGAGACATGGCAACAACTAATTGAAATTTTATTCAAATCTAGTGTAGATAATTGTGGAGCCTCTTGACAAAGAACAATTCATGGCCTATTATAGTGTGTTTACTGAAATCAGGTTGGCAAAGCATGAAGAGGTGCCAGCAGTGAATTCCCAAAGCTTTGTAATAAGTGGGTGGCATATTTTCCGTGGTAATCTGCAATGTGGGTAACCATGTCATTAGCACGCCAACCAGGTAAATGTTATGCTAGACTCTGTAGCTAGCCTGTTTTAACAAATACATTTTCTACTAATATGTACTTGGCAAAAAGTCCAAATCTGGGGGAAAAAAAATTACTATGTAGTTCACACGTGGAGTTAAGGATTTCAGATTTATATAATATTTGATCCAACTTAATCCTTAAAACTAAATACATGCTGATATTATAGTCAAAAAGAACTATACCATGTTTTGTTGTTGCTTTTTTGGCAGCGCAAAAGAATTCCCTGGCTTCTTTTTGCACACTTCAAGAACGCTTCTAATAAGAGTGTACTGCTTTGGAATCAATATTTCAAGACATATCCTTCAAATGTTCACACACGTTCAGACTTCAAGAGAAACTAACTGAACACAATATTCAGTAAATGCTTAACAGTGTGATTTTTGCAAACAAATCTGGCAACCCCCGGCTCCCCCTGCCCCCCTGTGCCTGTGCATCTGTCGGCTCTTGCGGGCAGATGTTTGGGCATAGAGAGGCAGCGGGATAGCGCCCCCCCACACTCCCCCTCCAGTCACCTCTCCATCAGACCCACCCCGAGGACCCTGCTCACCCTGCTTACCCTGCTCACCTGCGCCCGCTCCACTGACCCCCAGCTCCAGACAATTAGGAGAGGATAACAAGAGGTGTGGGTCCGGCTGGTTCCTCACCGGAGTCATGATGGCATATGCATAAGCCCGGCTGTGAGCAGAAGTGATGCGCTGTGCAAATTTGGGAGGCCGATAATGGGCTTGTAAAATCTGCTGAACTGGATCCAAGGGTGTAAGAAAATATTGATGAACAATTTTGGAATCTTTTATAGCTAATAAAAGATGCTAACTGTAGAGCGATCCTAACAAAGCCAAAATCAGTGTGTGTCTAAAAGCTGATTTTTGTTGATGTTTTTTTGTTTGTTGGTTTATTTTTATTTTTTTATTTTGTTTAATATTAATTTCTTTGTCATGTTGTTTTTGTACTGGCACAACACTGCCAGGAATTGCACCAGGCACATTCTTGGAGAGAGGTGGAAATGAACCACTCAACCCGTTTTGCCAAAAAAAAAAAAAAAATTATTTTAATTAATATTTTTGTTGATTCATTGGCTGTTGAAAGTCAGAAAGGAAGAGTAATGTTTGGATAAAAGAATAAACCAGGGAAGATATCCAGCAAGAAAACTATCACTAAAGTACTTCCCACACATACTATTTATACCAATAGTACTTCATGAGTTCCATCATCTCTGATCGATGCTCCGAATAATCTGACGTGACTGTATGCGTGTGCGTCCTATTGTCGCTCTCCTGGTTCACACTCGATCTCTGACCTTTCCCCCCTGACCTTGCACTGTCGGGTCACCACCTGCCGGAGGTGGAACGCAACGTGAAATCAGACGCACACAGCCGGCTTCACACACATTACCTGAGCAAGATTAATGACACCTTCCACGTTCATCATTATTCCTCCTAACAGCAGTCAAACATGGCCGACGTCCAGAGCTCCTCCCACCAAAACCCGGCTCCAGTCTGGCTCAAGTCCCACTGCACTTGAAGGCTCGTTCTGTTCATATTAGAAATGGCTTAGTGCGCACAACAACTGCTAGGGAATTTCTGCTGGCGAGGAGATGTATCTGCCACAAGTAGTCTCACAACAAATTTTGGTTTTATTTATTTGAATTTTATTTAATTTCAGACAAAAATTACAACAAAACAACAAAAGAAAGAAAAATGACAAAAGTTGGTCAATCTGGATACTGATTTTCTTTTGGAAACCTTAACTCTTCGGCCATTTTGATGGAAGTTTGCATGTTCTCCCAGTAACTATTTACATAGGGACAATAAAAGCAGTAAAGCAACAGCACTTAACTTTCTGAAGATGGCACCTCATATACATGATTCCTTGGAAACAGAAAATTAAAACCATCTTTCGGAACATTCTCCATGGTCATAGGTATGTTTTATGCCATAGGTCTACTGTGGACTGGAACAACATCTCCATGGAGACAAGCAGGTAGAGGCCGTCCTCCAGGCCAAGTATTAGCTTTTATTTTATTTCTTGGCTAAAAAAGCTACCCATTGGGGCCTTACATGTAAGTTTGGTTTCATTCCCTCTTGCATTACAAATGACTGGAGATAAATCTTTCCAACCAGAAGAGTTAAATTTGATGAACAAAATTAACAGACTGAACACACCCCTTCTGTCTGACTCAAACCACTGGTTTAGATATAATTCCATGTGCAAAACAAATTCTAGAAAGTCTATGTAAGAGCAGCACTAATGTAGTTTGGGAGCAGTGTGTCTTTATCCTGACAAGTACTATTATGCCCATTCTTCTACGGCACAGCATGCAAGCACAGACAGCCTGTGGCGCTTCTGATCTCCTGCTAATAATTGAGAATCCAACGTTGGCATCCGTTGGCTGGAGCTGGTGGAACGGCCTAATAAAGATGTACTCACAACCGCAGATATGTAAGCCAAAAATGTAAGCTAACCCGCTACTGCTAATCCTGCAAAATGTCCGACGCACTATGTGACAACACGAGTCAAACGCGACTTGACATTTCCGTATTGATCTCCGTGGCGACAGAAAGGACATACTTCGCAGTTAAGTGGAAAATAAATTGTAGTATTGGCGCCAAATTCACAACTGGACGTGTTAAGTATCGGGTGTCATTTCGCTTTCAGCTTTCATTTGTGCCCATCTGGCCCGAACCTGCAGGCAAAGCTTGTCAGAAGTACACCCACACGCTAACACTCGCTAGCTTTAGCAAATCTGCACGGACACGCTACAGCTAAAATCAATATGCCGACAACCGCAGTGATTCCATTTGCTTTGCATGGTATTACTGTGATCCTCTCCTCTCTCTGTTATCTGCCTCAATTTCAAAAAGATTCATAATTCTCTGAGCTCAAGATACAAACCCCGTGGCTAAATCCCTAAATGAACTCTACATCACCTCCAACACAGCCAAAAGGGAACAAAGTAGCGCTTAAAGGGGAAAATGGTGGAAAGATGCCAAGTGCCCACTCAGCCAATCACAGTTGAGTTTTTGTGGTGAAGGCTGTCTTTGGGAATGGGAAGAGGAAGGGCCCATAGGGGACTGGTGCCCTGGTTGGAAATACATGGCTATCAGCTATAAGATGGCAACAATATATACGCAGCAGGACCGCATTGGCACTGAATGTGAATTATGCATGTATTTTTGAACCAGTTTAATTCCATGTGAAGATGTAGGTGGCCAAAGTCTTCTGCTCAACCCATCTCAAGTGGGTTAGTCATATGATTCAACTGTAACACATGTCGCTGGAAATATACTTGTACTTCTATAGCATCGGCTGCCGAGGGGCTGACAATAACCTCTCCGATCACTACATATCGCTCATATATTTATATACCCAAAGTATAAGTGGGTGAAGTCTCTTGCCCAAAGACACAACAGTATGCAGTAGTTGAGCTGGGATCAAACTGCCAACCCTTTGTACCGTATTTTCCGGACTATAAGTCGCACCTTTTTTCATAGTTTGGCCGGGGGTGCGGCTTATACTCAGATGCAATTTATATGTGAAATATATGTTTTTTTCTTCATTATTATGCATTTTTTGGCTGGTGCGACTCCAGAAAATACGGCAGTTTTGTTTTGTGGGAAAATGCTCTAACCACTGAGCCTCTTCTGCCTTTATTACTTCTATAATACTATTCATTTATTTGATCTTTGATGGATGTTTTGAAAAGTACATACAGATGGGTTTTGTGGTGTGATATGGACATGGATATGGCGCTGGGCGAATAAGATGTGTGTGTGTTATAGCAAAAACTGTAATGGTCAAACCCTGCCCATAGGAGGTGTGTGGGCAACAAAGGGCCTGAAGGCAGCCACATCACTGCTCACCACTCTGCCAGCATGCCCAGAATTACATTATACAGACCATTTTACTTTGCAGTTCACAACTATAACTACTATATCTTTGAATGCTATAACTTCAAATCCAATCTAATACCCAAGTTCAATTTCAGTTCTTGTATCTAGTGCGAGTCATAGATGATGAAATCCACGGCAATCACTGTAACCAATATGATAAAGGATAAAAGTTGGAGCGCACCAGTCCATGATGAAACAGTTTTCTTCTTTTTGATTCCAGGCACACTCTCACTTTGGTAGGGCCCGAGCGTAAACGTGTGAGGGGGCGAGTCAACTTTACATAACGTCGCCAAGAAACTACGTTGCAGTATGGCTCAGTGACGCCCTCTGGAAAATTCAAATTCATTATGAGATAGGAGAGGGCGGAGCAAATGTTTTCATCGTGGACACATAAAACTAAGCAGGTACATAGAGCATCTCGAGATAAAAAAATATGGCCCCGCCCTAAACCACACAGGGCGTCGGTCATATTGGTTCAGACTTGAGTTGTTTGAAATCTAGTCCTCGTGTTTTAGGGTTTTAATCCAACGGACACCAAACCATCATCAGGACATATCTGGGACCAAAATATGTATCAGTTTGAATCTATCTAATCTTAACTGACTTTTAGTGGTGACTTGTCTTTTACTATTTCCTGGTTGTTTGGCTTTTTAACTTTTAAATGCCAACTTTTGTCAACTTAAACTTTTAATGCATTAACAAGTAGTATCGTGGCAGAGTCATCGTCCTCGCTGTCTCTTCCACTAAGGTGTTCTTGACCACAGCGGGAGCCCCATTTGCCCAAAATACAGTCCATTACACCCAAATGGACCCCTATCAGACGCATCTAAGACCTTATTAAGGGAGTGATTTAGGCTCAGCCCTTGCGCACGCACTGTTATTTTCCTTATGTTGATCTCATTCCAGGCTAACATGCGAGACGTGCGTGGTGTACACAATAGCTTTTTACGCTCGGTTTGGTGGCAGCTGTTGGTACGGCGACGCAATCAAACCTGCATCTGGCGAGAACTGGGAGATGCAAATCAAGTTCGTTTTAAAGCCACGTTGTTCTTATGTTGTGTAAACCAATTCGAGAAAATGTTTTTAGGGAAAAATGGCTTCAGTGGTTTCAGCTTCTCTGTCTACTTTTTATGATGGGGTTTGATATCTTTGAATGCTATAACAAAATTAGAAGTTCGATATATTGCTGAAGTGAATATAGACAATAAACGATAATACTGAAATGAATTTATGCCACTGACACAAAAACCCAAGAGCAGATTTAAACCACAAAACTATTCTAAATGTGTAATATTGTCCAAACTGAGGCGGCATCATCAGGACATATCTGGGATCAAAAGTGTTAAAATAATTGACATAGGTCTCACAGTGTGGTCGTAATAAGCTCTTAACGAAGCATAAAAATCCGTAACTTTTGCAAAAATTGACAGATTTAGACGAACCCAATGTAGCGTTTGTGTGTTTTGATAACCTGGACATAATGATACAATTATTAAACTTCTATCTTTAAAAATGGCTCTCCAGCGCCCCCTGCAAAATTAAAATGGGATGGGAAAATGTTGTTTGTTGTAGACTGAGTGAAATTTGGTACAGACACCCTTTATATGATTCTGAACAAAACATTGGACCTCAAGAGCTGCTTTATAATATATCTGTAATGAGGAAAGACACATTTTGCTCAAATACATGGGAAAAATCAGGACAGAACCTTGAAAGACACATTTTGCTCAAATACATGGGAAAAATCAGGTACAGAACCTTTAAGCAGCAGTGGAAGGTAATGAAGTAAAAGTAGTAAAGTACTGTACTTAAGTAGAATTTTTAGGTATCTATATTTGACTTAAGTACATTTTACAGTGGGCACTTTTTACTTTTACTTCCCTACATTTGAGAAAAGGTATCTGTACTTTCTACTCCACTACATTTTTGAACTGGACTGAAAAGTAAAAGGTACTTTTCATATGATTTGAGGGGTTATTTTTACCATGTTTGTGGTAACATCCTGACTAAAGTTTTCGAGTTCAAGCCTGTTGATTGTTAAAATTGATTGTTAAATAAATAAACAGCAGAATGAAGCAGTTTAGTCCTCAGTTTGCATCTGTAATGAGTCATAGAAGTGATTCATTCAACCTTTTACGACTTCAATCTTATCACCTACTAAAAAATAACCAAAATGTCCCAGTATTGCAAGAAAATGTACACACAATAAATACTGACCCCCCCCAGAAATATTATTCCAGCACATATTGAACGATAAGTCGATATAGTAATTATCATAACCATTATCATATGCTGGGGTCTCTAGGGTAAATCTCCATGCTTTATGCAATTTTATGACAGCAGCATCTTCTTTCAAAAATCTGCTGGAGGTCACAAAAGGGGGAGTATAAAGTAACTTACCAATTTATATTAAAAACAGAAAAAAAAACACTAGAATTCCACATCTGTAGGGCTGTGGATGTGGCTGTGCAATTAACATAACTCTCAATATTCAGTTGTTTGAAAAGCAGTGATTAGCTTGGGTGAGTTTGTCTGACTGATCCACAGCCAACAATTTTATCCACATTTAAATTCAAATGTAGTCTTTTTGTATGGTCTGTGTTCTTATAAAATCCTTTGTTTTCCAGCCTATTCCCTCCTTCGACTATTGGCTGCTTTTTGACAGGTATTTCTGAGGCTAACGTGTCCACGAGGTCGGCGCGGCAATGGACCACTAGGAGGGAAGACGGCGTGGAAGAGCCTGTCAAGGTGCGAGGCTGGGCTGATGGGTGTGAAAGCTATAGTCCAACACTGGAGCAATAACTGCAAGAGATACACACAATACCATTATATCTTTAAAGCAGTGGAAGTGTGTGAGATGATATAGAGTCTAAATACAAGCCAAAGTGGAAGGCACAGAAAAGATTTTGTTTCAAGTGTGCAGCTAGTCCATGAAATGATTCCCTTGAGCTAAAAAAAAGAATTGTTTTCAAATGTATTTCTTCTATTTTTGACATTTGGTGCATTTCTCCATTGAGATGTTAACGCTTTGCCTCCTAGAATGTTCCACACTATGGCATTAAACATATTTATCTTGCTTATTCAGTTACATGAGGTCATATTGCCATAGAATACTTTGAAAAACATACATTCTCACTGTCAGGTAGCTCCTCTCTTGACACACATGGCTTGTAAGTTGGCTTGGTATCGAATGCTTGTCGCCATGGAGATAGATAAGCCTAATAACATACTATTTTATGGCAATAAGCAGGTGGTGGATCTTACTCAGTTACAATGCAACTTTTAAAACAACACAAAATATGAAAGTATGAATATTGTTAACATCTCTAGTTTGCAGCACTGGGCCAGTCCTGTAACGAAAAAGCAGAGCAGACAAAATGGAACTGTTCTGTACTTAATTCTACACCGGCTGAAAGTAAGACCTTTAAATATCTCTTTGTCCCCAAGACTAGGAATGAGTAATTGGACAAAAACAAATGAGAGTACAGCACAGGAGCAGGTTGATATAGTGCAGGCTGTGTGTGCAGACAGTGGGTTCAAAGGTACAAGTTAAACGGCTCATTAATGAATATCTATGGCCTCATCTGTCATGTTTGGCTTGGGTTCAGTACAGTTTGTGTGTGATCAGCATGTTACACAGGCACATGTGGGGGATGTGTCCTTTCAGGATATGAGGGCTGCTCTTTTCATTCTGGGTATACCTAGAGGACTGTTGATTCCTTTTTTGCTATCCACAATTTTACTAGATGCATGAAAGTAATTTATTTTCTTGAGAATTTGATCTCTGAAACTGTGGTACTACGCTTGCCCTCTGCTACTGCACTAAAGAGTGAAGCAGTATGAATAGGGTTGAAACCATAGACTGTTTAAAGAAGTGGACTGAGTGTGACGTCACCCATAGCGTTCGGGTCCAGTCAAATGAAGCTCAGCGAGGTTAGCGGTTACGGGGCGAATTTGGAGCCAGTCTCCATATCTGGAATTCCGACCACAAGCATTATAGCGACCAAAGAGCCAATCTGGAGCGAAACTGTGGAAGGTAACGCCCGTTCCCACCGGCACCGCTAGTTTAGCAGGGGGTGGGTGCTGGCGTTAGCAACAATCAAACCTGTTGCTAACGTTAGCAGGAGTGACCTGAGGGAAAGAAGGCAGCAGATTTATCTCTTATTAATGTTCATAACTGGAGTTACGGACACAATAGCGAAATAAAAATACCAGGATCACGTAAAGTTTGTTTAAGACCAAAATGACGAACATTTGAAGACCAAAATGATGAGCCTGATAGCAGCAGTTACAGAGAGAAAGGCAACAGTTTTCTCATGTAAAGTGAATTATAGCCAGTCGAGTCGACGGAGCCGGAAGTGCGCCCATGATCACTTCCTATTTGGAACGCGGCGGCTAGCAGGTTAGCCATGTTCATTTATATATACAGTCTATGGTTAAAATAATAGCTGCTCATACAAAAGTTGCAGCTTCGTGAAGGCAGTTTGAACTTTAACGGTATATGGACTTGAAAGCCATAAAGGAGCACTTCCTGGATTACCACCTACGGACATCGCAAGGTGGTGCGGAGTGTTGAAATTAGGCTAGCCAAACATGCACTATTATGACATCCAAAGGCTAAAATCTTGACATGGCATTTTATGGGACCATGATGAATAATGCACAGTAGCAAAGTCTCATCGATTGGCATCATCGTGTTAGCATTGCAAATAGCCGCCACGTGAATGCTAGCGTGGAAATCAATCAGAGCTAGTAGCATTGCCTCTCTAGAGATTCCTCCAGGATCATTCGACTCAAAGACGATGTTACAACCCGGGATTTTGTACTCTGGAGCTTTCTGTGTCACAATATTGACTTAGAAATAATTACTCAGACTGCTTAGCGATTCCAAGCATGTTTACTTGTATTTTGTCCTGCTTTCTCTTAGCATTTCACAGCATCACAGCCATCCTTATTAGATGTAACCAACATAATCGGTGTGTTTTGGGCACGAGAGCTGCACACGCGACTCCCTCCTGCCGCGACAACCGTACGCAGACGCTAGCGAGTAATTAGCTTCAAAGCGGCTAA
>KN468987.1:34960-59606 GCA_000787095.1 Periophthalmodon schlosseri | reverse complement strand
TTCCCTCTCACTATATTTACTTTACAACTTTAGCATAAATAAATCTTATGGTTGTTACTCTAGTGATGAAAACAGGCAGGTTGAGTTGATATGAAACATGGAACAATAAACTGGGAATGGACAGGGAGGTCATGTGACTATGTATTTACTGGTTCTCATCTGGTGGTTTAGAACCAAAAAGTGGGTCACTGCCAGGACTATTTAATTCAAGTCCCTCAAGATCTTACAAAAAAGATGATCAATGGTTCCATCAACAGCACTGAGTGAGCAAAGTATTTATACCAGTGTTGACTGTGATATTACAAACTGAAAAATGTGTTTAATATATGTATTCAGATATTAAGATTTTTATGATTTAAGGGTCATGAGAGCAGGATGTTGGATCCAGACTCCAGAACCACTGTCAGAATGTGAGACACTGACAGTTGAGGATTCCTATGGTTCAGCTAAGGCTATTTTAAATGATCCCTCTGTCTAGACATCATCACTCAGCGAATGCAACTAAAACTCTGCCACTTAATAATGCCAAAATGTAGGCATAACTACCCCCTCTCCCAAACTTAACAGCTGACGGGGGCCTGTTTTGTCCTTGCGCGTCCTTTTCTCCTCGATGTTACCTCTGCTCGAGTTCAACAGAATAAAGAAATCAAACTCAGAGTTGTTAAAGTAATTGCCGAGCTGGCACATCCCCAGTTCCTCTTGCAAAGACGCAGTGGGCTCCGCAGAATTTTAATGTCCGCCTTGATCCAAAGAGGGCTCCAGTCTTGCCATATGCACAGCCAGCAGTGTGTGTGTGTGTGTGTGTGTGTGTGTGTGTAGGCACAGCGCGGTGTGTGTGTGTGTGTGTGTGTGTGTGTGTGTGTGTGTGTGTGTGTGTGTGTGTGTGTGTGTGTGTGTGTGTGAGTTTTTGTGGGTCTGATTTGTCTGTACGACTTAGGCGTCTTGTTCTTCCATGACCTTCTTTCTTCCTCCACTTTGCTGGGTGCATTTAAGGCATTGTGCAGCCAAATGGAATCCTGTTAGTGAATGAGAGAAGATACACCAGCCCTGTGTAATCCCATTTATAAATGTGTTTGTGCTATAAATAGGCCCTTACACAGACAATTGTAGAGGAGGAAAAAATCCTGAACACAAAGGTGGAGTCCAAAAACAGCACCATGGTTTAAGGCTACTATTTCAGACACTCACATAATCAATACAAAGGTAAGAATTCCAGGTCAAATTGAGGTGGTGGGGATCCGCCATCATCTTATCTCTAACAGGGAGATGTCTGTGTAATCCCTCAGTCGTCCAGGTCTGATCCATAGTAAAAGCCAAAAGTAAAATCTGAACAATAGAGCTAGCTAGGATGCTAACAGACGTAAAAGCACCCATTAAGAGCTGAATGAATATGCTAAGTATGACTCAGGCACAGTGCACACTTAGTGTAGCTCAATAGACCTAGCCCACATACAGAAACTGTAAACAATACATGTTTCCAGTTTCAGTGTAGTTAGCTCCTCCCTTCAGACAGATATAAGGCAGTGTCCAGCAGTAATCTGACCAGACCTGAAGAAGCGGCTTGGATGAGCAGCGAAAGGTCTCACTACTAACACGGAGATTTTATTGGTGGTGGCATCTCCAACTTGGTGGCATCTCCCACTTGTCTCCATGGAGATAAATAAGTACAATGCCATATATAGAACATTGCAGACAAAGCAATAACACCTCCATGAAGACGTGCCCAGGTATAAAATAATGATGGGTGAAATGAAGATAAAGATAATCTCTCCATTTTGTTATCTGTTTCTGGGTGGAATCAATAGACCAGACCTTTGATTTTGTTCTTGATCCTCAGACCATGTGGACCATTCTCAGACCTCTGTGAGTTTTCCATTTGCGGTTTCCTCCATTATAACCGATTTTTGTAGCAATATAATTTAATTGCGTATTTGGGGAAAAGAAATTTGTTTGTGTAAGCTAATATGTTTGAAATATAATTAAAATAACGGTATCTGCGCGTGCATATTTATTATCTGATTTCAAAGTGTCTGTTGAATAAAATGTGTGAAAATAATTGCACACCAGGAGGTACCCTGTGTTTGACTTAAAAAAAAACAAAAAAACAAAAAAAAAACAGCATCGCTTTAAACGCCCCATATTACACTATTTTCTGTTCTGTTACAGTGTTGTTTCCTCATCAAAAACATACCTGGAGTTTAACTCAAAAACCCTGCATATCTCAAACAGAAAACACTCTGTTCCACCTTGTGATGTCATGTGGTAATACAGGAAGTGCTCCACTGTGTTTATAAACTCGATACACAGCTTCACTAAAATCATTTGGATGATTTCAGCCCTGGAATTGCCAATCTCTACTGAACTAAAGGTAAAAGGAGCTGTTAACTTTGCAAATACCACTGCATGACACCACAAGGTGGTACAGAAAATTTTGAGCTTTGGAGATGTAGACAGACAGTAATAAAAGGTTATTCAAACATGTGAATGAAACAAAACACAACTCCAGGTATGTCTTTGAGGAGGTAACATTATAACATGGCTAAAGTTCACAAGAGTCAGTTTTTGCATAATATAGCACCTCAAATATCTCTCTGAATGTGTTGTTGATAAAAATAAAAGGGTCGTGCCTGCTCAGAAAAGTTAATTTCTTCCATTATGTTGTTTGTCCTAAATTTCGCAGAAGGGCACACACACCCCACCTCATAACTATGTCTCTACTACTTTGTCTACGTACTTATTTCCAATTATACCATCTGAAAACAACATCTGTGACAAGACGCTCTGCCTGTGTAAGTGAACTGCTCAGGTAGAGTCTGTGCCAGGAGCCGCTGCACTGAGGAATAAACAACAGTGTTTGCTCTGCCAATTACTGCAAACTGCATCCAGGAGGTCTCAAGAATACAGCGGCGAATAAGGAAATTACATAGCAATGATGGAGGTAAATTTGTACCAAAATGTTTGTCCAATTACACACATCTGCTCTCACTTACTCCTGAGCGGTGGGTCTCACAGGCTGGAGGTGGTCATCCAGCTACATTATTTGTGATCTGAGGCAGTTGGCAAAAATATTAGGAAAGTAGTATCTGGATTTGCTGGATTTTGACCAGTTTGCTTTGTTTTTGGCGTTAAAGAAGCTCTATTGTGCTTGTGTCTGCTGTATAATTATAATCTATGACACCCGGGGATCATATTTTAAATCGTAATATTCTTCTAAAATTCCTAATAAAGGAAACAAGTCCGCTGATTTCCGCGTTAGAAAACTGCGGTTTCCCAATGGGAGCTGACGTCACCGTAAACATCGTCACAACAAAGAGCCGTGTAGCTGTCGGCCTCATATGGATAGCTGCACATCACACTAGCGTGTAGCGGATTTTTGTTTTCATTTGGACCAAAATGACTACGCGACACTGCCGAATCCTACGAGTATCACAGATTAAGAAAATAAAATTGAAGAATGAAGTACAAAGCAATGGGTGAATGCTGGTGGCGGTGAAAACGGGGGTTGATTGGCAATATGGCGTCTTGAAAATAAACGATTAAATATTGCTTAAACATGCACAAATCACTTCAAATACAATTTAGAGATCGTAAATGAGAAGGGAAAACAACTATGACATGATTAAAAGCTCTGAAAGGTCTATTTTGCTTTAATCCTGCTACGTTCAAATCACCGTCGTCAGTGGCACAACTAGTTAGGATTGTCTTCAAAAAATTTGTAGCTGAAACTAAAACTAGAATCTAACTTGACCCATTTGAGCAAGTATCAGACTTTTGTCCAGTTCTTTTGCCAAGTATCGATTCTGGGAAAAAAATCTCATAAACAGGATCAAATTGGACTTTCTTTATCTATATCAGAACTAGTATAAGAGTACAAGACCACACTGGAGAATTGTCTATTACTTTGTGTGAGAAATACAGTCGTGATAACACTACTCGGAGATGGGTCACGCAAATTGCACCGGCGTGTAACAAAGAAATGGTCTGTAATGAGATTGGCCACATCTGTGCAACATTCAGCCCCAATTTAAAAACCATTAACCGGAGAGAATCGCGCAACAGAAGAGCTGTGGCTTGTTGCTGTCATGGGAAGGTTGTTATTGCTTTGCCTGAAATGTTCCACAGTATGGCATTAAAGTTACCCATCTTGTTTTTTTCAGTTACAGGTGTTTTAATGCTCAGAAAAAAACATGCTTTCCGACTGGGCTCGCCTCTCCACAGATTTTATGAATAACTTGTCTGGTGGTGTCAGTATGCTGCTTGTCTCCATGGAGATACAGAAGATATTAGAGCCATACTGTGGATATATTTCTAGGTAAAGCAATAACATCTCCATGGAGACAAACAAGTGGTGTATTCTCTACCTGAAAACTGACCTGGTGCACCTTAGACATATTGCCCCTGCTTCAAGAGACAGGTTTAGTCTAAACTCAGACTTTGTTAAGCCTGAAAAGAGGTCAACCCAGAGTTTTCAGTTTCACAGAAAGAGTTAACCTAAACCCTGAGTCAGTCACCATGGTACCCACTCTCCTGAACCTTACGAGGAAAAATAAACCAGAGCAGTTTAACCAGAGTCTGCTCCTAAAGGAGGGCTCTGATTGGACAGTCACTGCTCCTGAAGGAAAGCTCTGATTGGACAGTCACTGCTCCTGAAGGAGGGCTCTGATTGGACAGTCACCGCTCCTGAAGGAGGGCTCTGATTGGACAGTCACTGCTCCTGAAGGACAGCTCTGATTGGACAGTTCACGTCCCCATTCACAAAAGTATAGGGCCAGTTAAAACAAGGTTTAATGATGAGGATTTAACTTTAAGTGAATTTATTTTCCAATTTTATACATTTTGTTTCAATTTGTAAATATGTAATATAGCAAAACTCACTGCTCATAATTAGTCAGGTTTATCAGCTCGATGTGAAGCAAATGGATTAATTAATGTAGTTAACTGCCTTAATTCAATAAATGTATTTAAAGTCACATATAAAAGTAGAGTTCATGTTTCTACTCTCTGAAATGGTCAAAAATATATGGGACCTTTAAGTGTAACATGTGCAAAGTGACGGTATGTACAATTACTTCAAGTTTTAATATAGAAAATAACATTTAATAAGCTACAAAGCTACATCACATTTTAATATCAAACCTGAATGTAACCTGTCCACAGTCACATGACGTCCAGTCCCTCTAAGATGGAGGTCTGAGGGGTCTAATTCTGCTCCAAACCCGTTTTCTGAAGCAGGAAACTCTAAGTTGGTCCAGTCGGAGTAGGATAACTCTGAGTGAGAAATTAAACTCAGTCTTAGTTCAACCTGCTTTGTGAAATAGGGCCAGTGACTTGGACATAGCTCAAATAAACTGATTTCTAATATGTATGGTTGTTGTTACCATAGTTACTGGAATAACTGGAAATGTTGCTAGTTGAAGCTGATCGAGAAAAACATGCAACACAACTGAGATGGCGACTAGCAAGTTTTAATGTGTATGACATCATGGTGGATCATTATTTCGATACATAACAATAGCAGATTCAATGTTTGAGTCAAAAGGACAGAAAGAAAAGGGAAAAGAGAAAAGAGAGAGACTCCGATTCACAATACTTTTGGCCTGTGGTATTTACATGGTGTTGATCTTTCAAAAGCAGTACAAAGTTATGCTGACAATTGAAGACATTCATGAACCTCGAATTGTAACCTGTAATATTTCTGGTCAGCCATGTAGTAATGTGAACATGAGTATAGATAAGAACAGAGTCATAGAAATAAAACACTTACAATACAATAATAATAATCTTTTTACATGTAATAAGTTTGGTACAAAATGCTGAGTAAGGGCTCCTACGTAGTTTTGCCAATAAGCCATTTTTTTACAAGTTCCAAGAGATATTTGCTATGTGCTAAGACCAGATGAGAAAGGGTCAAACAGTGCTTTCATTTGGGCAGTAGTCTTAGAAAAACATATGCATTATTACTCTGATGTAGGAACCCTGAGACTAACGCCAGTACAAAAAGTGAAGCCGCCTTTTAGTTCAATACATAAGCCGTCATATTTCAACTACTGTGACAGTTTCACAAAATGTAATGCATTCTGCAGACAATAGACTAGTGTTTGCATCCAACATGTTTTTTTTTTCTAGTACAAATAATTATATCAATATATGACTAGGACATTGAAATACTGAGGTTCCTATACAATACATTTTAAATCCCGTTTTATACCCCGGCAAGAAAATACGTCGTCTTGACAGATAAACTGAAGACGCCTCAGAAACTCACGAGTGGCAGGAATCAGAAAATGTTCATTGCTGCTGGTTATTTGATTCCTGCCTCAAAACAAAATCCAAAGAATTAAATATTAACAAATAATAAGTTTCCTATATCACAAAAAAATCCAGAGTTTGCAGTTCAGGAAATGCAGAGGTATTCCACCCAGAGTTTATGATGGTGAAGTTTGCTCCCCGTCATGACACGTGAAGGAAACAAAAGGTATAAAAATAAGAAAAACAACCAAGAGAAGAACTTAAAAAAGCATTGTCCTATCAGTGCAGGTTAAAGCACCACTCAAATATATTAAATTAAACACAAGTCCATGCAGTAAGAGCGTGTCTGTACCATCCAACATAATTCAGAATTCTTCCAATAGCTCACATTAGTTTAATACAAGGGCCCGGCGCCGTCTTCCTGAGGGAAATTTGCATTGAGAAGGCTCTCCATGTAGGCCACGTAGTTGCCGCTGGCCGTGTAGCTGTGGGACATATGCTGAGGGGGCAAGGGGGGTGACGGCGTGGACAGGAGGGGGTCAGAGTTCAACGTGGACTGAAAGGGCGTGGCCTGCAGTCCCAAGGTGGGGTCGGCCGCGAGGGGCGACACTGCGAGAGGGTCTGAAAGTGCTACGCTCGTGTCCACTGCACCAATACTGTTCATGTGTAGACCATTGGTTTGAGCAGACATCTCCGGGGGCAACAGGGCTGGGACGTCCTGGGACAGCACGGGGCTGACCTGCCTCAGGGGGGGTGAGGTCACTGTTGATGAGTTAATACTATGAGGGACTGCGGTAGAGGCTGCTGTTGGATGAGAAGATGCGTGTGTCGTTTCCATGGGGATCATAGGGGCGGAGTTTGGGGTGGAGTTTGGGGCGGGGGGTGCAGAGGCTGTACCAGATGGCAGACAGCGGCGCTTCGCTGCAGTGCTGCCATCTTGTGCAGAGGGAGGCTCTGATGAGAGTATAGCCTAGAGACGAAATAAAATATATTTTAAAATTCTGGGACAGAGTTAAACCATATAAATGTTTTGAGACATTTAAACCATTTTATTTTGGTTACTCAGATCCTAGAAACTGGCAAAGAAGTAAAAGGCCCAATTCAAAAGCGCCAGACATCTGTCAGTAAAGAGCTGCTGCAATAAAGTAGGTGGATTTCAATAGGAAAGCTGCTGTAAGTTTGTTTTGCTGGATGTGGTCCGCTTTGCTGATTAATGTGCAAATGAACACAGATTTATGCTGGATTGCTAACGATCGTGTGAAACTCGTGTGGGCAGTTTTAACTTGGACATTTTCTGTGAAGTAATCTTTGATGTCGACAGAGTTCTGCTGAAGTCTTTAGGCTTGGCCCTGAAGCACAGTCTCACAATGTCAAAATAAAAAGATACGGAGGATTTTTATGTCATTTAATAATAGAGATATTTATTCAAACGACTGCCTACATAATCTGGACCAATCTAAGATCTGGTTTATGTGGGAGAGAGCAAGTGGTTTGTTTTTAAATAAAATCCTGGCATCTTTGAGAGGAATGCCATTTTCACATATTTGAAAAATAAATTTTTTTTGGTAGTTAGTGTTGTAGAAAAAAATTGTAGTAGCCCGAGAGTTGAAGAGATGAGGCATGACGCTGGAGTATTTGCCATTAGTACAGGACCCAGCACCTAGAGGCATCATCACAATGTGTTGAGGGTTCTCCATTCTAGTCTAGTCCATTCTGGTCTGGCTATGCTTCCGTTGTAGGGAGTATTATACCTCTGATGATGCAGTCCAAGATAACAAGGCAGTGCCCTAAGCCTAAGTGCCCTAGATACAGAACCAAACTTTTCTAACAGTTAGGTTAAATCAGTTCTCGTTTAGAGCAGTAAGGGACACTCACAAGTCGAGCTCGGACGCGTTTAGGCAGGTCTTGTTCCAGGTTGTAGATTTCGTGATGTTTGAGCATCAGCTGGCTTTGGTCCTGAAACTCCACCTGAAGAAACAGAAATGCCCAGTGTTGGGAAGTAACTGAAATACATGTACTGAAAATACGTATTTAGAGTACAGGTTTTTTTTTTAGATTAGATTAGATTAGATTTCTTCTTTCTATTTGATCCCCAAGGAGCTTAAAAACATTTACATAAGAACATCACACAAGCAGGAAACAGGAGTACCGAAAAATACAAGGGCAACAGTTTACAGTTGAGCAAGTAAAGTGCAGGTAAAAGCAGGGTGCAGCAGTGCCAAATCCTCTAGGAGTTGTTAAGTATTTGGTGGTATTCAGAATACAGTTACTTTTCTAAAATCAAAAGGAATACATTGTGGTATTTAATCACACAATTTAGGGTTCAAACTGCACCGTATTAAAGAGAAAAATAAAACACTGCTCTTGAGGTGTGTGTGTGAAGTGTGATTTTTCCTTCTCTAATTAGGGATAGGAAACACAACAAACAGTGAAACAAACAAAGCTGTTTTGAATCTTATGTTGTGTTTTTACACTATAATTTAAATGCGACTCGATGTAAAAGTATTCCAAGTATTCAGAATACAGTGCTCTGATTGGACCGTGAATCACCTAAAACAAATAAAAGACTACAGCCCTAATAGGCTCTGTGCACAGTAGCACACCAGCTAGCTCACTGCATCTCGAAGCTAACAGTCACTTTTATTAAAATCAGAAAACAAAAACAACCGATTAAAATTCGACAGACTACCCAAGACTACCCAATTATTTTTACACGTAGAACACTTCAGTTTGTGGTGTTGTTTTAACATTTATTATGCCTCAAAATTAGCATCAACATGAGCATTGAGACACTAACATCTCTCCTTCTAAACACAGAAATGTCCTTGTCTAGTGTTTAACATGTTGTCAGTGACATCCACCCGCAGCTCCCTGTCCACTGCCTTAACCTTAAATATTTATTCATTTTATTCAACTGGACAGGAAGTAGTGCTGCTAACAGTGAGGTTGCCAAGCGCTGTTGAGCCAATTACTAAGCACTTTTATTTACATTTACATTTATTACATTCACACACACTCTGCTAACAGCTTATGGGTTACGGCTGTGTTCCTGAAACAGATGGACGGCTGAGAATTATACCGAACAACCAAAGCCAGTGGTGTTTTGTTAAATGTTTATGTAAAAAGAGTTTCACAAAGTTACTGCAAACTACCTCTATGATTAACAGCTGAACCCGGTCTGCTGACACACTCTGGAGGATGCACCGAAAAAAGTTGTGTTGCTTTGAGACCCGTAACAAAATCACTTTAATTTTGCCTTTTACACTTGGTAAGCTTTCTGCACATTATCACCATAAATTCTCAGTGATGCCAAATCTCTGCTTCTGACAGTTTGTTAAATTATCCACTTAGATGTGATCTGCATAGGGAAGCAAGCTTTAAATGTATCGATAGATAACAGCGGCTAGGTCTCTGCAACTGAATTTTACCCAGAAAGTAGCAACATAAACTTAGCCTTAAGGCAGAATACTCAATCAAACCAGTGTCTAAAGCTGTACCAACCTTCGCTCAGGCCCTCATCACTGACTGACCATTACAATCACTCGATATTGTAGATAATGTAGATAGTAAAAGCCAAAAGTAAAATCTGTCAACTGGACAAAAAGTTGTAGATGTGAAGACGTTTTGCTGCTCATCCAAGCTGCTTCTTCAGTTCTGGTCAGGATAATCCTTCCTTGAAAAGGAATGGGGGCCTTAGACATCATCTATCCCCCATCTACAACTCTGTCCTTAGACCCAAAGCAAACAAAGGAAACAAAGAAGACAATAGAGCTAGCCAGGATGCTAATAGGTGTGAAAGCATCCATTAAGAGCTGAATGAATATGCCAAGTATGACTCAGGCACAGTGCACACTTAGTGTAGCTTAACAGACCTAGGCCACAAACAGAGACTGTAAACAATAGCTGTTTTCAGTTTCAGTGTAGTTAGCAGTGTCCAGCAGTAATCTGACCAGAACTGCAGAAGCAGCCTGGATGAGCAGCAAAACATTTTCACTCCTACAACTTTTTGTCCAGTTGACAGATTTTACTTTGGCTTTTACTATGGATCAGACCTGGACGACTGAGGGATTACACAGACAATAATGTAGATACTGTACACCAGCAACTCACTGGTTCAGTTTACAAACGTATTTAAAAAGAGAAATAATGAGAAAATATCTGGAGGAGAGAGAGTGATGCCCTCAGCACAGAGGGTATATATATCAGGGGAGGGAGGTGTAGGGTCAGACAGTGTTGTCTGAATAAGAGTGTGAATGTTTTGTTGTGTCTGTCATGTATATATAAGTGTTGTTCTGTGGTGAATGGGAGGGGATTGTAAATGTGTACGCTTTGCTTCATCCCCTTTTCAAACCATGCATATGTGTATTTGTGTCTGTACTGTTATGTTATTATGTGAATTATATGTGCAGGTTTGAAATAAATATTCTAACTAACTAAACTCACCTGGTAAAACTTGTGAATGTGTTCTCTGATAAAGGCGGCATTCAAAACTTGACCCTCGGTTGTGCTGACCACGATCAGCTCTCCCCTCTCCGGAGGACCGTTACGCAGACAGTCGTGACTCTAAAGAGGAAAATACAAATTCAGACTTATTAAATTATTTAATTTGTTACAATACGTCTCAAAAGTGTAACGGATTTGTAAAGCAGTGTCTCATTTATTTATCTTCCAGCAAAATGTCAGACTACAAAGTACAAACAGTTGCTAGGATACATGTTGTGTGCAGATAGATTTAATTAGATGTCAAAATCTCACCAGAATGCTTTCAGGGTACAGGTTGTCACAGTATGAACCGTCGTCAAAGTTGACCTCATACAGTGTCTGGGTTGCCATGCCGATGATGGTACAGTGATAGTACCAGCCGTCAGCATTGCGCCCAATCACCCTCTGCCCCAGAGTTGGACCCTGGGGACCTTTGGGTGCTACTCGAGGCTGTTGGGGGGGAAAAAAAAAACACCAGATGAAAATATTGCAAATACAAAGAATGTTGCTCTAACATATAGCACATTAACCTAAACAACCCATTTTGTGTTTTGAATATCATTTTAAGAACTTTGTTAAATAATACCTATTTTTTAATTAATAAAATGTCATTCTAATTTGACATTTCAAATTAAACTGCAGAACTAATGCCTCTCCATGGTGGCATTTAACCGCAGCTAGAAGCAGATTTTGATTTATGCGTTTTACTGTTGAAAAATGTTATGTTTTTGAACCCCATGTGTGACCCAGACTCTGAACTTTTTTTAAATAATTGCAATTAAGTACAAAGCAGTGGGCTCTATACTTAACTGCATAAGGGGCAGGTGACAACAGCATTTTCTCTTAAAATGCAGGATGAAGGATAACCATTATAACATGGATTTTGCATAATATGTCCCCTTTAATCTATTTACTTTTTGTCAGCAAACATGGACATGAAAACTGATGTAACGTAGTCTACAAAATGGGTCCACTGACTGAACCCCAACATTGCAGTTACCTTTGGCGCTGCCTTTTTATGCTTGTGGCAGGTGACGGACACGACGTAGGGCCAGTCGGCAGGTTTCATGATGACGCCGGCGATCTGGGCACAGGTGACGTGGAAAGACGTGGCACAGTTCTCATGGGAACACTGGATACAGGCTCCGCGGTTCTGATGGAAATTCTGACCCAGGCAGTAAACGCATTTCTGCAAACAAAGAGGCAAAAGACTATGGTTGGTGTGTTGTTTACATATATAATTTAAAGAGGGGGCATTTTACTTCTATGGGGTATTAACTGCTAACACAAAATAAAAGGCAACGGTGATGATCTAAATATGTTGTTTTGAAAATGCTATAGTCACTGAAAAGCTAAGTCCCCCCCTCCCTTTTCTCCCCGCGCCAAGTCACTCCCTCTTCAGAGCACTATCACAACACTACCGGCATGAATTTCGCTAATGAAACTACTGCACATTGATTCAGGTTTGTGAAGTTGTAGTATATTGTTTTGTATCATGTTTTTGTATATTTGTGGAGAATTGTGTGGGAGCATGGGTGACATAGGCTTGTGGGCTGAGTGCTCGTACTACGCAAACATGCATGGATGACATAAAAAAACCTCTTCAGGCATGTTTTTCATGAGGGAACAACATTATAACATGGTCGAAAGCTCCAAAAAGTCAATTTTGCATAATACTCCCTCATCAAATATTCATTAATTACTTATCAAAATAAAAAAAAACATGACAAAGCAGAAAAAAAAATACCACAGAGAGGGATCAAAAGATAAACAACTCAAAAGCAAAGATTTAAACACAAAAAGCAAACAGTTGAAGACAAATCTAAACCAAAACTATGCCAGCGCTCCACCACAGCCCCCTCTCTCCACCACTCAGCCTTTGGTGTGTCATCTTAAAAATTTCTTAAAAGCAGAAAACTTTTTCTTGGAGCATGGGACATTTTTAAATAAAACCACAAAAGAGTACCCTGCCAATGTTCACCACACTGCAGGAGCTTTGTGGTAGTTCCAGTGAGAGGAAGAGGATGAAGACGATGAAGAGGAAGAAGAGGAGGAAGAGGAGGAATTGTGGAGAATCTTCTGAAGCAAAAAATGGTGTACGGATCAGCAGTGGAACCATTTTCCCCTTTCTCAGATCTGCGATTCTGTTTGTGCTCCCGATGTTTCTACTCATTAAAAATAGAAGGGGTGTTTTCAGTCTGGCACAAAACAAGCCAGCGCAGTCATAAGTGTCAAAGTTATTGTGAAATTCGACTCCGAGCTTGCAAAAAATGTCAAGTTTTTCTTCAACTGCAACTCTGCATGTTGTAATAAAAGTAATAGTAATAAAAGTGTCTTTCATTATACATCTCATCTTCAGAGTATCTTTAGCATCTTTATGGTTTGAAAATTCAGTCAACACTTATCTGCGCATTCACCACATTCACACGTTCACCACTCAGGATCTTTTTCACAATAAGGTTGGCAAGATTAATCACAATCAGATCCATAATGCAATTTGTAAATCTGTAATCTGTGAATGACAAAGGGTGCTGTTATTTTCATAATATAATGGCCTCCGCTAACTGCCAACTGCTAACCTGTCTTACTGTGTATAAAACTTACTATACTATAAATGCATGAGATACTGCAACACGTAAATCAATCCCAAATTCTAAAGTCATTATCAAAAACTAGACCAATTTGAGCAGGTATAAATACTGAAATAACTATTTACTACTATTTACTACTTAGAGTTTTACAATACAACCATAGACCTGATATTACAATGGCCTACACCAGAACTAGTTTAAGACGACTGAGGATGTGACTACCATTTTGTGAAAATAATTTGCTTCTTAAAGGGGTCCATATTACGCCATTCTCTGATCTTTGTTATGTTTCTTCATCACAAACAGACCTGGAGTTGTGGTTTGTTTCATTCACACATGTTTAACAAAAACTCTGCAAATTTAGGTTCAGTTCTTCTCTCAAACAGAAAACACACTGTTTCACCTTATGATGTCATGTGGCAATACAGGACGTGCTCCACTAGTTTTTAAACGTGGCAATACAGGACGTGCTCCACTATGTTTTTAAACTCCATACACCTTCACTAGAATCACTCTCTACTGAACAAAAAGGTAAAAGGTAGGCGTCAACTTGAAAACTACCGCTTCATGACATCACAAGGTGGAACAGAGCATTTTGAACTTTGGAGATGTAAACAGACTAATAATAAAGGGTTACTCAAACATGTGTGAATGAAACAAAACACAACTCCAGGTATATTTTTGAGGATGTAACAGCATTATAACATGGCTTAATGCTCACAAGAGTCAATATTGCGTATTATAGGTCAGCTCTAGTTTAAAATGTTACTTTAGAAAAAATATTGGGTCATTGTGTTTCCTTAGTATTGAAATTGAGTTTGAAATTTCTGTATCGTAACACTGGCGCAAATCCCAGATATTTCTTGAACTTAAATTCTCAGTGAGGACATGATGCATATATCAGATAATGCCTTGTACTTTCAGTCCATGACAGAGTGCTCCCATCTATCTCCATTGTATAGTCGCCTGTCTGTTCTCATCTGAATTGTGTTGCAGCACTGGTTTATCGTTATTATCCATCTCCACACGTACCCTCACTCATCCTCCCTCCGTGCATCCTCCCACCGTCCCGCGTCTCCTGCTTTTGACAAATCACTGGACCTGTAGCGGTGGCCGATCAATAAAAAATAAAAATTCTTTATTAAAGTGTCGATACTTCATTTTTGCGCTGGGGCTGGAGAAATGTACAATGGTTTTCAATAGGACTCTGTAGGGTGATATGTCATGTGGTGGAGGGTTTATCGTTTTCGCTGAGTTGTATTGTACAGACAATCAGAGCGGGGACAAGGGCAGGAATACACTACATCCTCTGTCCTGTCCATTCTGTCTAGTATCTCACTTTGTTGAATTTTAATACCAAAAGTTCAAGGACATGTGAAATTTACAGCTCTAAACGATTTGCAGTAGGTTTTGTCATTTTTTTTTCTGTATTCATTTGTTTAAAAAACAAAAATTATAACATAGTAAAAGAAAAATATAAAATCTGTCAACTGGACAAAAAGTTGTAGTAGTGAAGACATTTCACTGCTCATCCAAGCCGCTTCTTCAGTTCTGGTCAGATCAGTGGTGGACACTGCCTTATATCTATCTAAAGAGAGGAGCTAACTACACTGAAACTAAAAACACTTTAACCTTAATAACTGACAATTCCTCTAACTGCTTTAGTGATGTAACAATAACCAAAACATTGTTATCTTGTATATTTTATAATTGAAGGAAACTACACTGACCATGATCCTTTGCAGTTTCACTGCAACCTAGATGAAGAAACGACACATTTAAATCTTAAATCATTTTCCTAACTAGCATCCAAAATTATTCAATGCTAATGTCACAATACTAAAATTTCAAACTCTATTTCGGCACTAAGGAATAAAGTCAACACTGATTCCAATACAACAATGATGATAAAAATAGTATACGTGATTTTCAACATTAAATGCTTTCTTTTCTATTCCCATGTGGCCTTATATCTGTGTAATCCCTCAGTCCAGTCGTCCAGGTAGGTTCCATAGTGGTCCATGGGCGTGTACTAGTCTATGTGTTTTATACTTGTTCTGATACAGCTCAAGATCATTCTAAAGCTATTCAGGAAAAGTTCATTTCTGCCCTGTGAATGACTTTTTTTAGTATCGATACTTGCTCAAATGAGTATCTAGTTTCGATACGAGTTTCAGTATCGATTAGCATCTGATTCGATATTTTTTACAAAACCTATTTACTGCAATGCCTTTATAGGACATTTTCACAACATTTAGAGGCCAGAGTGGGCAGTGCACTTCCTTATTCTCAGAGGATAAAACGCTTTATAATAAGATGCACAAACAAGTCTTATTTCTACCATAAGAGCTGTTCATAAAATATATCTGTACTGAGGTGAACCATGTTTTGCTCAAATACCTGAAAAGAAAAATTGGGTACAACCACTTTAAGAGCCAGTTATTGCTTAAAAGAAATCTGCTCGTGTACGCCAAATATTCAAACGCTGCTGTGTAACCAGTATGAAAGCTTTCACATCTGATCAGCCCAGTCACCAGGAATCAGGAGACCACAGAGCCGCTTCTTCTGGCCTTTTAACATGAGAAATGGGAACAGGCTCTCAGATAATGCCATCCTCTGTGCCTTTGATGGATTATGGAGCGCGAGGGGAACTGAGAGAGGTGATGTTATTTGTAGATCTGTGAAAATGCAACACAAGGATGGCGGCTGTTTGCGAACGTGGTGAACGGATTGTTGTCGCGAAAGGAGGAGATGAGGAGAGGGTTTCAAAGCTTGGTACAAATGGGTCTCGTCCATTAGATCGATGCAGTTCATTTGACACAGTGAAATGTCAGAGGATTATTCTGCAGTTTCCCTCAAGCGTGCTCACTTTACCACATGTTCCCCACTGCTCAGTCATACAAAAACATCCATCCACCAGCACTAACAACCAAGGTAGTTCAAAGTGACAAACACGGCAAGGCAGCGAGGAAAAACCAGGATCATGCACTACAAAAATTGACTAGATCTAGAAGAGTTAAAATGACTTAAATTCTGGATATTAATCTTAATTTCAGTAGTTCAGATTAGTTAAAATGAATTTACTGCACCAAGATATTTCACTTGTTTGAAGAGGTTTCCAATTTGATTCAATACTAGAGATCGACCAATATGGGTATTTTCATGGCCGATGCCGATTGTTGAGAATTCAGAGAAACTGATGGCTGATAAGTGGCAGATATTTTTGGGCCAATATTTAGGACACATGTTGATATTTTTTCCAAATTCTGTAACTTAAATTAACTACAAACTCACCCACAGCCCTTTTTTTAGCACAAATCTATAAAGAAATTGTGTAGTCACATTTTTTGCAGTTATCTCTTCGCATTTAAGTGTTGAAATAAAGCTTTATGTGTATTCTTTAGGTACGAACGTCAATGTGGTACAAAATGTTATGTTGTAACCAAGGATGGTAACTGAATATTGAAAGCATTTGTAAACTGTATTGGTGTTTTGTAAATAAATGCACTATTCTAAGTAACCCAAGCGATTAAATCCACTATTCAGTTTGAAATTATTATTCTGAATTCTAACTTTAAGTGATGCTAGACAGTCAACTGTAATAATAATAAGCTATGTTATAAAGTGAAGTTGATTTGTAGGACACAGGCAATGATTTGAAAAAGTTACTCACCAGATTCTTGCGCGTTTCAGGAACACCGCTGACATCGACCGGTTCTCGTTCAAGAGCGTTGACAAAGCGAGCCTCGGCCACACCTATGGCACAGATCACATGGACCCACCTGGAGAGACACCAAAAGGGGAAGAGGTATTGTAAAAAGTTAAAACAACTGATACTTTGCAGCTGATGTCATCAACATTCCCTGGGGGTGTGAAGCTAAATGTAGGCTCTGTTCTGTCTCAAGCTCTGTTAGACTTTAAACTGAGCTTTGTTTCACACAATCTGACCAGAAAGAGTTGACTTAGTTGACACTACAACAGATGAGCTGATATGTGCTATTAAACAGATTTCTCACATATTAAATTAAAGTCACAAGCTAGCTAGCATTAGCCAACAGTTTTTCAGTTAGTCACTGTTGAAAATCAAACTCCTAAATAGGACCATGAACGCTGGTATTGATCACAGGCTCATGAAAATGTGTTGTTTAAATCCATTTTGTATTTTTTTTCTTAGAGTTTTCAGGCTATCTTAAAGCTTGTTTGACAATGTTTATTAATGTGACTGCTGAACATTCCACCATAGGTATATATATAGAACACCCCCAGCATGATGTCACTGCAAAGTATCAATTGCTCTTCAAATATGTCATGTTTTCCATCTTTTATCTAGGCGTCTTTGTTTACATTACAAATACAATATAAAATGACAAAATAATGTACCACTTTATTACATCCATGTATTTTCAATTTGTTTTATCTAATGACAACAAAGTGTGCACGAACCGATTGTCAGTGGTAGTCTTCAGAGCCCCTCCACGCAGGTTACAGAGACAGCACTCCTAGAAATCACACACAATATATGTTTATAGATGAAATACAGCGTTTCCATTATTTCTTGGTCTCTCTTATAGTCACTCAGATAATTTAATTAAGTTTTAAAATGTGTTAATTTTAGTCTGCATTACTGCGTGTTTATGCCTGGGTTTATAAGAGGATATTTTTGCCATATGACACAGCAGTTACTTACCACAGTGAAAGCACCTGCTGCACACATGGAGCAGATCCAGTTATCGCTCACAGAGTCTGGCTTCACACCATAACAACCTGCAAAGAGGAAGACTTTTGTGACCTTCAAGTTTCACAAATAAAGTTACAGCTCTATAACATGCATTCTCCCAGTCATCCATCCATCCATCCATACATACATAACAGTCTATATACAGTATGGGCCCAGTCTGAAGAATGGAACATTTTAACAACTGGACAGGTTTGAACGATTCTCATTTGGATGTTTACTCCAAAACAAAGAAGTGGAGAGGAGGTTGTTTCTGCTTCATGTGCTCCTATCAATACTGGAGCTGCCTCTTCCACAGCTGAGCCCTGCTCCTGAGTCCTGGATGACTAATGAACTGGCCTTTTGAAGGTGCACTTGAGCTTTAGGGATAATAAGAGCTCAGGAGGGAGAGTGAGTGTGTGCATGTGTTTTTGACAGTTTGTGTGGATGGGTACAGCCATGCAGTGTTGGATGTAGAACATGCTGGTTTAAGAAATAACATTTGACTTTATGTGCAAAAAGTGTCTTAAAGATTTGACTCTATAAACTACCGGCAGCTTTTGTTGAAAGGAAAGCAAACCTGGAAGCTCCTGAGATATTTGCTGAAGTGTTTTCTTATCTTTGTTAGCTCAGTAAAATAGTCACAGTGTTCTTTAAACCCTATCGTGCTTGAGCCTGCTCTATAGTTATAATCTATGACACCCGTAGGTCATTATATTATAATTTGCACATTTTAAATTGTGATATTCATCTAAAATGACTTAATAAAAGAAACAAGTCTGCTGACTTCTGTGTTAGAAAACTGCGGTGCACAATGGGAGCTGACATCGCCTTAAACATCATCACAACAAAGAGCCGTGGAGCTGTTGGCCCCTCCTATGGACAGCAGCACATCACACTAGCAAGCAGAATCAAAATTACTACGCAACGATGCCGAATCCTACGCCTATCACCGATTAAGAAAGTAAAACTGAAGAATGAATTAAGTACAGAGCAGTGGAGATATGCCAGTGGCTGCAAAAACAGGGATTGATTTGCAATATGGAATCTTGAAAATAAGCAATTAAAGATTCCTCAAACATGCATGAATTACTCCAAAAACAGCTTCGAGAAGGTAAATGAGAAGGAAGCAACTATAACATAATTAAAAGCTCTGAAAAGTCAATTTTGCTTAAGAGCTGTTCTTGTGGACTTTGGATTTGTTTAAAGCAGACAAGTGGACAGCATCACCAAAAGTGGCACGGTGTTTTTTTTCTAATACTGTGGTTGAAACTTGGTTCCTTTTCTCTACCATGTAATCTCAGAAGGTTTGAAGAAATGTTTTAATTGACTCTTTTAAATGAAATCTGTACTTACTGGCATGAACCTGCACGAGGCAAGTTGAGCAGCTGATAAGAACGCTAGTGCCGTCCTCTCCGATGTAGGAGTTGGTTGGAAGAGGCTCAGTATTCCCGGCTCCAGCGCTAAAACACATTTCAGGAACAAGAGGCCGGGTTCTGCTTCCCTTGGTTTTTGGAGGCTCTTTTGAAAGGTCTTTTCCGTTCTGGAAATAAGATGATTTATAGAATTAAACAAAATAAAATGAAGAACAATCTCTATATTCTGATCAAAAGCACGTTTCTGAGTGGTCTACCTTGACATAGGGACAGAACATGGCGCAGATTGCACAGTGTGGGCTGAGTCCTGCCACTGCAGCGTTAAAGCCCTTCTGTGAGATGTTCTGCCAAATGGGTTCTTGCTTCTTGGCCTCGCTGTCTGGTGACGTGCGAGAGGGAAGATCTGTAGGTACAGACAAACATTAAATATTAAATACGCAGCATTAACCCATCTGTCAATAAATGTATTTCTATAGCGCTTTACAACAACAGCTAAAAACTACGAGTCTCCATATGTTCAACTTTAAGCTGCATTAGCCAATTTTCAAACTGCAAAGGAGAAAGTAGGTGTTTAAATCCATCTAGGCCTGTCACAAGAAATACTATACATATTGACTTATCGTTCAATACATGACAGATGGAACAATAGTTTTTATGGGTCAGTATTTATCGTGGGTATATTTTCTTTGCACTAGTGGGAAAATTTAGGGTATTTTTCTGTTCTACAATGAGATTTGAGCTGTTGAGGGTGGCATTATGAACTTCTATGACTCATTATAGACACAAACTAAATACTTAAGTGTTGTGTTCTGTCATTCATTTCTTGCAGCTCATGTTTTTTTAACCATTTTGAACATTTAGAATAGTTTTTGAGGGATAATTCTGCTTTATGGTTTGGTTTCAATATTATTGTTAATCGTCTATATTTATATAAGCAATATATCGCACTTCAAAATTTGTTATTGTGACAGGCCTAAATCTTCACAAACCTTTTTGATACATATTCACAAGCATGATTTTAACTCTTTTTCAGACAGCAAAGTTCGATAAAATATCGATAAAATATATGCAGATACAGACAGTGTGCAGCGGCTTGATTTGGTCACAAATCGCTCCATTCACAATATAGTAATTGAGGGAAAATTTAAATCTACCAATGTACAGGGTGTCTTTACAATTTTAAAATTTAATTACTAAGGCAATTGATAAGATATATTAATTAGTTTTGTTCCATTGTACTCAGTGGTTATGAAAGTTTTTAAATCACATTGCATTTTTGTATGTCACGCATCCTGTTGATTAAAGAGGCATCCTTTTGAATGAAACCCCTAAGAAATGCCTACTCCTCCAGATATCACACCTCTGGATTTCTTTCTGTGGGGCTATGATAAAAATCTCATGTATTGAACAAAGATATGAGACATGACTGAACTAAAGCAAAAGATAACAGATGTGATTGCAACCATTGATGAGGCTCTGCTACAGCGAACATGACAAGAAATCCAGTTCCGTCTTGATGTGCTTCGTGCCACTAATGCCCATATAGAGGTGTATTAAATGAGGTAAAAAAAACTTTGGAAACCACTGAGTACAATAAAACAAGTATGATAACAATATCTTATCAATTGCCTTTGTAATAAATCGTATAAATTGTATAGAGACTTTATGGACACCCTGTATGTCACCTTTAACTGTGTGACTCTTTCTTAGCCTAAGCGCTTAAGTAGGGTGGCAGGGTAGACAGAAGCTAAGATACTGCACTGTGTCCTTTCTCTGTATGTGTAGTGTAATGTAATGTATGTTGAACACCGAGGCTCCTGAAGAACATCCCCTCAGTCTCAAGTCATTATTAAGTCATGATCTGTACACGTTCAAAGTAAAAAAGTAAAGGCTTGCAGACTTAATTAAGACCAAAACATCAACAGACTAAAGAGTAAATAGCTGTGTATATTTGACAGAAAAAAATATATGAATGTAGAAGATGAATATAACAAAAGAATTGCAATGCACAAACACAGTCCTACCCTTGTCACTGGTGGGTTCTTGTTTGACAATGGACATGGGCGATCGCATCGGTGGCTTGCTCAGTGGGTGACGCCGGCTCTTCATCACCTCTGCGGGCATTTTTATTTTGGAGAAACTTGGCTGTGAGAGGCAAAGTCAATTTAGACGTGTTTTTTGACAATTATTTGACCCTATGAGTATGAACTGTGAAGAGAGTGTGTTACCTGAGTAATATTTACATCCTGAAGTTCTTCTTTGAGGCCGTTACCCACCTGGACACCTGTACCGCCAGATTTAGCAAATGCCGCAAATTCTTCCTCAAACCCAGTGATGGCGCTGTGGAGATGTGCCATTTTCCTCTGCTGCTTTAGTTGGTTCTTCTCCTCAATTTCATCTACAAAGATAAAATGTGTTATTCAACACATTTAAGTAATCTTAAGGACTTGAAGTAATGTTAAGGACATTCCTCACCATTGTAAAGAGCTTCCTCTGCTGCTTTAGCTGCAGCCTCCTGCTCCTTCAGCTCTATGGCCTCCAGTGTTTGCATAGCCTCCTGGCCAGCCTGGATTTGTCACAGTTCAGTCCAGTTGCATAGCCTCTCTGGCCAGCCGATCCGCCCGCTCCTGTCTGCGCTGAGCCTCGCGCTCCTCCACCTGCCTCTGGTAACTGACTGCATCCAGCTCTACGCCCTCCTCTGCCAGCAGCTTCACCTCGTCCAGTTTGAGCCGTCTGAACTGTTTCATCTTCTGCATGGCCCTGTAACCCACGCAAAAGGCAGACCAGAGCTCAGACCAGAGCTCAGACCAGAGCTCAGACCAGAGCTCAGACCAGAGCTCAGACCAGAGCTCAGACCAGAGCTCAGAGTTTGTGATTACTGTGACTGTGGTGGGACTCACTTGCGAAGGGCAATGGCTCTGTGCTCCACGCGGCTCTTCTTCCATTGCTCCAGCTCAGGGCTGCTCAGCTCAGTGGGCTTTAGGTGGTCCAACACGGTGGTATCTTTGCCCTGTTTCCACAGCTCATAGCGCTCAGGCTGCAGGCAGCGCACAAACACGTCCATGGAGATCTTCACCATGTCCTTACGGCATGTGCACTGAAGAGATGAGAGAAAAAACAGGACATTTAACAAGATATTATTTCTGCCTACAATGGATCAAGTATTAATAAGGCCTGTCACAATAGCAAATTTTGAAGTGCTATGTATTGCTGTGCTATATATATTGAGTAAATAAATTATAACATTGAAACCAAATCATAAAGCAGAATTATCCCCAAAAAAGTATTCTAAATCTATAAAACTGTTAAAAAATAAAGAAATGACAATGCAACACTTAAGTAGTTAGTCTGTATTTATAATGAGTCAAAGAAGTTCATAATTCAAACCTTGACAGCTTAAATCTCATCGTAGTACCTAAAAATAACCAAAAATGTCCCACTGGTATGAAGAAAAAAGTCCAAATGATAAATATTGCCCCCAAAAAACTATTGTTCCATCTGTCATGTATTGAACAATAAGTTGATATAGTATTTATCTGGACAGGGCTAGTATTAAGAGAAAAACTTGATTTATTCTGATGTTATAATTGCCAAAAAACACTGAGAAAAGTAAACATCTACAACGCATTATTGTTCACTCAAAAGGCCAAGTCTACATTCTATGGGGAAAAGTGGGAAATGAAAAACTGAGAAGGTTGAGCAGAAAGATGAAAATACTTTATTTTTGTGCCTTGCTTGTTGTATTACTTTCTGTCTATATTATTTCCTGAGTTGCAGTGAGAGCCTATGTTCAATTACTGGAAACACAGCAGCTTGCCGGCCCCAAGAAAAACAATATCCAGCCTACATCTCATCGAGACACCACTTGACAGACGGAGACATTAAAATATGGTGTTGGTTGGAGGGCGGTGGAGCGGAGGGCAGAGGGGACATGCCTTCAGTCGGATTGATATCAGTGAAAAACATGGCGACCGCAAGCGAAATAGCATGACAGCAGATTTGTTTCTTGTACAGTAATTGTGTGTGTAATCTGCATCTGTAAGCGCTTATTTCACTTTTTGAAATCATTAGAGTGTTATGGATGGATATTGTGGTCGTCTTGAGGGTCTGGGCTGCCTCCACTTTATTATCACATAAATACTTAATTAGAAAAGGGAAACAGACTCGCAAAGTACAAAACCCAGCAAAACAAAAGCTTGCCCCGAGGCTAACAGTCAATGAGCCCTGAAGTATACTTTGGGTGCTAATGAAGCCACTGCAAACCTCCGGCCTGGGGATGTGCTATGGATCAGCGCATTCAGTGGAACTGCCAACTACTAATAACAAAACAGGCTCGGTGTCGGACCCACATGACCCATAGTGTAGCATTATTTATCCACCACAGAAAGAGATTAGTTCAACAGGTTTGTTAACAGGGTAAAAAGAATAATTTGGCTCTTATCGGTGCGTTTCCTTTAAAGGTTCACTATGCAACTTTGCATGTAGGGGTCTGTCCTCATCTCCATGGACAATTGGAGGTGAAACGCTTTGCCTGGGATGTTTCACAGTATGGCATTTTTCAATAGTTTTTTTTTTTGAACGATAAAACACCTGTAAGGGAATAAATGCAGGACAGATAAGTTTAATGCCATATTGAGGAACATACCAGGCAAAACAAAAACATCTCTATGGTGACGGAAAATCTACCGGTAAAGTTACATAACACACCTTTAAAGCCAGGGTATATGATTTTGAAACTGTGGAAGGTGCAAACAGGTATTTAAATCCATCTCACTCCATCCAACTCACATAAACACTGCTAGTATTCACATGTATGGATTTTAAGTGCATCAATAATTATAATAAATTTTTATTTTTGTCAAAATTGCCCAACCCTAGTAGAAAAGTGTTCTCCAAAAGAAATGAGAGCTTCATTACCACAAAAAGGTATTGAATATAACGTAACCGCATATGCATAGTTGTAGAATTAATACAATGAGTGGTCAGTTTTGTGTTCTTAAAGAGCTAACAGAGGACAGAGCACACTGTCAGTATTCTTGCCATGACCGCAGGTGTGAATTCTCTTAGTAAGTCAGACAGATGGGGCAGCAGTTAAGGAGCTTGTATTTCACGAGACTGAGACATAAGCCGTGTGCTGGCAGCCCCCAAACGGTGACAAATTTGATCGCTGGCCCCATCCTTCACTGTCCCGTTTGGTGCTGACAGAACAGGCGAGGGGGCGGGGGGGGGGGGGG
>KN468987.1:333-29656 GCA_000787095.1 Periophthalmodon schlosseri | reverse complement strand
CGATTTATATTGTGCATTGGCAGAAGTATCGATATCAGTATCAGAACTAAAAAAGCTGGATCAGTGCTTCCCCATTGGTTTTCTTTGAGTGGTTCTTTCTACATTGTGATGCTTGTTGTTGTTATTAAAGGGAGAAGGAGGATTCTCACAATGGAGCATAGTTAAAGGCAAAGCTGAAGATGGTTGGAAACAGTGAAATAAAATGAAAAGAGGACTGCAATGGTCTTACATAATCTTATAAATATAACAAATGAATAGTGAAGGACAAGGCTTTTTACGTCATCCTATTGAAAGCAAGACAATTTTCAAGTCTTATTACATCTGACTAAATCAGATAAAATACTACCAAAATATAATAAATCAGCACAATTTGCATCACTAAACTTGACAAAGGGCAGAGCCAAAACGCAGACATGGGTCACATTCTCACCTTGAGCCAGTCTCTCGAGCCTCTTGCCGTGTTCAGGAGGAATGGAGTACCTGAAAAAAGCAAAAGATAATTATTCAAACTGGTGGCTTCAACAACACCAACATTATGATGCAATCGGTGTCCCACAGGAGAATAAACACTGCACCAAAGACATTCATCAACGCAAATACACTTATTTGTATTTTATGTGTTAAAATGCATAGGTATATTTCAAATATTATTATCCTACAAGTAAAACTGAGACATGTTTCTGAAAGGTTAAGTGAAGTAGTTCAAGTTATTTATACAATTTAGTAATTTCACTGCTGTTTCACTGCCTTTCTCCTGCCTCATTCCATGTCATACGATCCACACGCATATATTAGTGTACAACAGTACAAAGTTGAACTTTGAAGCGCTAAAATGGACACTCAGAGCAGAAGGTAACGATCAAAGAAGAAGACAAAGGTGTGAGTGCTTCTCACACACAGACAGAGACAGTGAAAGCATATGTGCTGCTGGGGCACAAGACCTGAGGAAAAAAGTTGTTATGAGTTGGTGCTGGGTGCTCACGGTGCAACACTGCCACCTGGAGTTAGACAGTTAGAAAACCTGTCCACAAAAGCACCAGCCGACAAACGCTGACAAAACTTATGTATTAAAACATGGATGTACTGTCTTCAACCATATATGACATAATATATGACATAAGCTTATTTAATACATTTGGCTCATTTGAATGGGACATATTATTCTAAACTTTTATGAGCTTTTAACCATGTTATAACTGTTTTCCCTCACCTCTCCCTCATTAGATTACTCAAAGTTGTATTTGACACAAGATAATTAAAGACTGAGCAAGCTTAAGATACCTAAATATCATTAGGTGCAATTGTCTACAAAAACGTAAACACAAAAGGGTTATTCACACTGGAATGTGAACCAGAACTTCAATTGTAGCGTTTGTTAATGTTGCCGAATGCATCTTTTGAACTGACTTAACGCCCCCACGCCCCTCACCCAGAGCACCAGTGAATAAATAATGCAAAACAATGCATTGGTTTGGTTTGTGTGTACAGCCTGATTTGAGTTTACATCTATTTAGAGGAGCACAGCATCAAACTAAACAAATCAGCATTTCGGCGCGTCTCCTCCCGTTACCCGTCCTGAGGCCACTGTTGCCATGGCAGCAACACGTCTGTGAGTGTGGCAGCGCGAGAAAAACACAAATAAAACAACAAGCCGCAAATGAGCACTTGGACTTTTCCATCCAACAGAACAGGAGTATGATTTGGCTACACTGGGAGGTGGTTAAGGATTTACGACAGTGTCAGAGGATTTCTCGACTTGGATCATGAACAGATCCATGTCAGTATTTTCAGTAGGGCTGCAGTAGTCGGCTTGGCAGTGATTAGTCAACTAGTCAAAACAATTGTAGATTACGATTTTTTTAAATATACACTCCTATACATTCTTAGTTTTCATTCTCAGTTAGATGGGTCACGGATTCACTTCAGAAAGTCTCCCTTCTCATCTGTTTCGTCAGACCTCCTCTCCCTCCTCACTTCTCCTTTCCTCCTCTTCCCTCCTCTTCCCTCCAACTCCTTCTGCCCCCTGCTCCACCTCCTCTTCCCTCCAAATCGTCCCTCCTCCTCCCTCCCTGTTCTTCTTCCTCCCGTCTTTTGTCACTCCTCCTTCCCCCTTCTTCATCCCTCCTCTTCTTCTTCCTCCTCCTCCAACCTTCCTTACTCCCCTTCTCCTCCTCTTCCTCCATCCTGCATCCTTCTCCTCCCTTCCTCATTCCTCCCCCCTCCTGCATCCTTCTTCTCCTCCTCCTCCTCCTCCTCCTCTCTTCCTCACTCCTGTCCCCCATCCTTCTCCCTTCCTCTCTCCGCCTTCCCCCTCACGAACCTCCCTTCCCCTCTCGTTCCTCCTCCCTCTCTCCTTCCTCCCCCTCCTACGTTCCTCACTCCTCCCTCTCTCCCCCCCTTTCCCTCCCTCCTCCTCGCTCACAGGCTCTGAGCATAACTTTCATCTGACAGCACATGGATCTACGGGAGTGTTTGTGAAAAGTGTGATTGAAACAAAAGACAGAGAAAAGACGGAAGGATAGAGGCAGAGAGAAGTGACAGACAGAAGTTTGACACAAGCAGCAGTTTGGGAGTCACGAGGAGCAGAGAGAGAGGTTTTGACTTTGATGGGTGCGCAGTTGCAGGGGGAGTTAATTTCACAAATGGATGCACCGTGAGAGGGGAGTGTGTTTTAAGGGGGCATGCTCTGTTTAACAGCCTGTAATTACCCCACCGTACACAAGTGGAAAAACCTGAAAATGATTCAATTGAACAAAAATGGAAGTCAGAAGCTTGGAGAGCTCTGTGGGTGAGAGAAAGTGTGATGGAAAGTGAGAGAAATTACAACTGTCATGAAACAGTGAGAGCAGCAAGAAACAAAATTACATTACAAAACTTAATGTGAGAATTTCTTGGGCACAGAATGGATTTGATGTTGCTAAAACTTAAAAAAGAGGCAAATATCAGGAAAGAATTGCTGCAAAAATAAAATTAATTATAGTCATTTTCACACACTAGCTTTGTTAAGGTTGATGTAAAAAGCTTTTATGCTCAAAACAGGTGATCTCTGAATGGCACATTGGAAGGAGTTTTGGTCAACCAACATTTTTTTAGATAATAATAATAATTGTTAGGCTTAAAAGAATTTAAATGAACGACATCAAAATACATAAGGCATGAAGTGAGTTAGCTGGAGCTGTGTGCAACTTTGTAGTAGGAGGAAGTTGTAATACAAACAGAAACAATCTCTTTATAAATATGAATGTTCAGTAAAGGTAACATAACCATCATATAACCTGTAACCTTTATATTAAAAAAGGAAGGACGGAAAAAGGAGGAGAAATCTAAAATCATCCCTTCAAAATGTTAGTTTTTTTTTCGTTTGGACCTCCTGTGAAGCTTTGGGGTCCAGGGTCTCATTTATACATCTTCTTCCTAAAAGTGTAATAGGGCCATAACACGGATTTCCCAACTTCCTCAAACTTGCTTCACTTTTCATCTCTCTGAGCACAGGTGCCTTTTGTCTCATCTCCGAAAGTCCTGACATCCAAAGCTCAGAGTTTTTGGACCGTGCTGCTCATTTTCATCACGTAAAGTTGTCTTTTCTGGGGACAACTGGGAAATCAGTGTTTCAGTTTTATGCAGCTAAAACCTGGAACAGTCTACTGAAGATGTGAGACAAGCCTCTACTTTGACAATGTTTAAATCCAGGCTCAGAACGGTTCTGTTTAGCTATTCATATGACTGAAAGGTTTTTATTCTGCACTCTTCCCTTTTCATGTTAATTTTATGATGATTATGTTTTGATTTGTTTGTATTGTGATTTTAACTTTCTTGTTGTGTAAAGCACCTTGAATTACTCTCGCTCCTGATATAAATGACATTGTTGAGCAGTCAGATCCACTGACCGACAGGTTGGCAGTGCGATTCTAGCTCCTACAGATGAATGCTATTGTTGTGTCCTTGGGCAAGACACTTAACCCACCTCGCCCCCAGTGTGTGCATACACTGGTGTATGAGTGTGTGTGTGAATGGGTGAGTGGTTCCTTGATGTAAAGTGCTTTGAGTGCCTTAAAGATAGAAAAGCGCTATATAAAAATGTGACTATTTACCATTTACTTTGTGTACAAATTGTCCAATAGAAAATAAACTTGCCCTTGCTTTGCCTTTTCTAAATCACAAACTTAATGTGGAAAGTCACACACATAACATTTTAGTACATACGCACGCTTTATAAATGAGACCCCAAATCCCTGTTTCCAACCACTGCATTAGAGGTTAGAAATCACATTAAGTTCCCTGATATAACATTTAATTGAGGCCATTTTTCGAAATCAGTGATTGGTTCGTTGCTCTGCTCTGGGGATGTTACCAGAGCATCCCTGCTTTAAAAACAATGTAGGAGGTTTGACTTACCAGGACTTTGGCTGTCCAAAGTGCAGGTAGTTGATGCTGTAGAGATCCATGTCCTCTGTGTGCCAGGCAAATGTTGTTTTCCACATCCCAAAATACAGGTACGGCGTGTTGACCCCTTCAATGACAATGCCACACTCCTGCTCCACCATGTCCAGTAGTGTGTTTAGATGACCGATGTTCCATTCATGGACATCCTAGAAATAAAAAGGTTCATCACAAATCTATCAAAAATAGGACTAAACCAATACTAACAAATGTATTATCTGCACCATCAGCACTGCTCATAATGAAAGGGAAAATGTTGAAATCTTCTGCATTATGTCACAATTGCCAGAAGATGGCGCTGTTGTCATATATATAATACAGATCTTAGGAGAGGAGCAAGTTTACCATGAGTAATATTTATGATCATAGAAGTACAAGACGCAAAATGCACGAGCCTGTGTTGGAATAAAATTAATGTTTGATCTCCAATGATAACAAACACAGTTTAAAATGTAAAAAAAGGTTATTGCATTTACTTTTAGAACTTACTCATGAGTACAAATTTGATTAGTAAAGGTCTAATAATATCTCAACCTGTGTTCAAGTGTCTCCCTTGTAGTTGAACCTAAGCCTGTCACAATAACAAAATTTGAAGCACGATATATTGCAACAGAGAAATATGCGATAAACGATAAGATTAAAACTACTTTATGCCACTGACACACTTAAAATAAAGCAGGATAATTCCAGTGAACACATTTTTAAATAGACTGTATCATTAGGAGGCTTGAGCTGCAATAAATCTATAACAGAATGGACCAATAATTAGCTGTAAAAGTTTTCTATTCAACCCTCTACAGCTCAAGTCTTATCATGTTACTTAAAAATGGCAAAAATCTCCCCATTTTTGCAAAGATATTGAACGATAAGCCCATATAGTAATTATTGTGACAGGCCTAGGAGAACATTTGGTGTAGGTGTGACAATGAGTTTAAACAAACTAACCTCATCATAAATGGAGCCGCTAACATCAGCCCCATAGATTGGTGATACAAAAGTGAGGTTTTTCCAGTACTTCCTCTCAAGGTCGTCAAAGTCTTTGTGGCGAGGAGTGCAGTATCTGAAAACAATACCAAATGTTTGTATCAATGACGTTGTTACAAGTTGTAAAAGGTCAAAAAAGTTCACAGCTAAACTCACTTCTTGCTATTGGCCAGTTTGCGATATTCACCGACCGTCATGGACTTCTTCTGAATGTTGTATTGTGTGAACAGACCTGACTGGCCAGTTACTACTTGAGTGATGGGAGCTGGAATTACCATGTCCTCAATTGTTTCATAATTCTTTCGGGGTTTCCATCCTTCAGGAGGAATTACCTTAGGAAATATAAAAAAGACAATTAAACTGAAAAGTAAAATATCCAAATGTGTTAAAGAAAACCACAATTTAACTAAAGATTAAGGTACACAGTATTAAATAGACAAGCCAAGCAGGTTCCTTTATTTGACAACAAACACCACCACATTGTTGTCAAATATGTCTAATGAAAACATAGGAGTGACAATAGGGTACAGATCTGGTACCATTTCACAGCACTATTGTTGTTTTTTAAAAAAGGTTTTAGGCTGTGTGGAAGGTTTGAGTATGTGTGGAAGTGGATTTTTGAGTATGACTGACTCCCACCTTTGCCAGGCCAGCACGGTGAGCTCCTTGACTTTCCATGTAGACGATATATTTGGAAAAGTCCTTGAATTCCTCCATAGTGGGTCTGAACGTCATGATCTTGCAGCTGGGATTCTTGGTGCTGGCTGGAGGAACCAGAGGGGCCGGCGGCACCTGTGAGCCAGGAACAGCGCCGGAGACAGGGGCCGAATCAGGGGCCGAATCGGGGCCCAAGACAGGAACTGCATCAGGGGCTGCGACAGGAGAAGTGACAGGAGCAGAGACAGGAGCAGAAACAGGAGAAATGCCAGGAGCAGAGACAGGAGTTGACGCCAGCAGCTGGACTAGGGTGGGCTGTGGAGGGCGCTCTTGTGCAGCTTGTCCCAGGGAAGTAACTTGCTGTAAAGTTTGTGAAGGCTCAGGAGGTGAGGTTATTGGTTGGCCAAGGGGTACCATGTCTTCTTGGGGGAAACTAGGGTCAGGAGCAGGAGGTAAAACAGGGGTGGGGCCCTGTTCCATGGGCACCTCAGTAGCCATAATGATACCTCACAGACGTGCAGGTAAATCTGAAAGATTGAACAGAGACATGAGACATGAGGCATTTTCAAACTGGCAACGATTCTACATTTTCATTCATAGTCTTAGACTAAGACAAACTTCACTGGTTAGGAGGGGAAATTCATTATGACATTATTTTTTACTTGATTGAAGATTCACATTGGTGATAAAAAATATTTTCAAAAACTCTTAGTTTTGCATTTCCTGTAGTACCACTTAAACATGTTCGTGTCTTGAACTTAGCCTTAGTTGAACTTAGTTGAAGAAATTTGTTTATTCAAAAACTATAGCAGAGGCGCAGCAAAAAACAAGTTTGCATGAGGCATCAAATAACGGTTGTTTTGCCATCCTAAAATGGCAAGATCGCAGCTCGGGGGCTAGCACTTGCATCTCACAGCAAGATGGTTCCGGGATCAACACCCGACCCGCCTGGGACTTTGTTTTCTCATCGCCTCAACACAATAGGTAAAATCCTCAAGCTAAGGTAGTTCTGACAAAGATCTAGAGATGGGTCTCCTTCTTGGGTGTTGCACTGAGGTCACCCACAACTCCATACAGTGCCTTCCACTTTTGCCTTCACCAAAAGTTGAAAGCCAGAGGTAAGTGCTAATTTGATTATTCTTATTATTCTATTCCATTTAGTATCTTAATCGTATTCAAAGTATACTCTTCAAATGCATTACTGATTAAAAGGAAGTAGGCCAAATGTATTCATGGACTCACGCCACACCTACAAGAGTCCACACACTATTTTATGATTATTATAACTGGTTAAGGCTTTATAATCAAATATAACTTTAGAGTAAATATAGCCATAGACATTAAATACATAATTTGTGGATGCATATACTTTTAAACAACTATGCACTTATTATTACTATGGTCAAAAGTAATAGAAATGTATTGTTGCAGTAGACCAAAGTAGTTGTAACAGGTTATATGCATTGGCTGCCGTGTTGGTAGGTCCACATAATCCCACCTGACCCACCATAACAAAAGGCCTACAGACCATTTAACTTTGCCTGATCCGAAACTTTATCGCTGCTGCATCGTACCATAAATCACACGTCGTCCTTTACATTCCGCACAGAAATATACGTGTTGGATTAATGTGCATATTTGCCTTGAGCAGACTCCACGCTCATGTCTGCAGTTACACAGTGTTACAGCAGACGTTAATGGAGACGTTGGATTACGGTTAAAGGAAACAGTGAAACTAGCTTTAATTGCAGATAAGGGACGAAGATTAAAATGCAGTGTAGCTTTCAAACATCGAGGAAATAACGCGACTAAAGCCCTGTGTAGTAAATGCAATGTTATCTATTGTTTGTAACCACGACTAGTAACATGGCCGTGTATATTTATCACACACAGCTGCTTAGCTACTCGCTACTACGGTATCTGCATTCAGAAAAAACAACGCGCGACGACTAGCACCGCACTGGTAAAGAACATGTACAATCCGAGTGAATTAGACATTTTCTCTCAAAACTTACCTCCTGCACTAAATAAAGGCCACACTCCTGGTCAGATCCACCGATTTGGTTTCGTTTTCTTGGGTCAATTTTCCTCTAGCATTAGCCACAGCTGAGGCTAACCTGTTTTTTTTTTTTTTTTTTTTTAAGAAATAACGCCCCTTTGTGAAGATCTCTTTTCTGATTGGCTACGTGAACCAGGTGACGCAAATACTACTAGAGAGCTAGGGCTCTGATTGGTTCATTTGTGATGGACACGTGGCTAAACCAGTAAAACAAGCTCTCACGGACAGCTCGTGCACTGCGGTCAAACTTTACGGACGTGATCGTCGTGCACGTAGGCTCAGCTTTGCAATATGCATGAATGCCATAAAAGTGGTTTAGCAGTTTAATTATTTAGCTACTAAAACTCTGTACTCGATCAGTATGAAGAAGGGCTCATTTCTCCCGATGCAGTAATTTTACAAAAAGCAAGACACATTTCTTTATTTTTTATTTTATTGAAGAACATTGAAAATAGAAAATTCTTATACAAAACACGTGCACCATTTCTAAAACTACATATAAAATCTAAAACACGACTAAAAACGTGTACAAATTGTGAAAATATAATACATTTTTTCAGAATGCCAATTTTGTGTCTCCGAAGTGCAGACAAGTGGCTGAAATCTTGTCACACACTTAAGAAATTACAAAAGCATTAACAGGTATAAACATTACAGAAACAGTGCATGAAACATTAAAGTATAATAAGGGAGCCAAAATAGATGGCAGAAAAGGATTACAAATTGAGTATACATTCTCAAAATTTCATTAGGTCAAGTTGCAAGAGAATATGCTAAAATATAGGGGTTCTATACTTCACTTCTTTGGGCTAGCTTAATGTTACATTGCCAAATACAGGTGGCCTTAATAAATCTATTTGGAAGGCTGCAACTTTTGACGTACCCATTTGATTTAGCTGGTTGTACATTAAAACATTCTTTAAAAAATAAAATTAATTAATGACACATTAATTGAAAAGGCTTAAGGGTCCAATTAATGACACATTAATTGAAAAGGCTTAAGGGTCCAATTAATGACACATTAATTGAAAAGGCTTAAGGGTCCAATTAATGACACATTAATTGAAAAGGCTTCAGTGCCTAGGTTCTAATCCCGCAATAACATGCATATCATTTGTGGAGCAACAGTTGAACTTTGTGCTTAGAAAATGCATTCTGAGGCCAGCTTCATGATTATCACATTTAAGGCACGCAAGAGTTTGAGCCAACGGAAAATAAGTTTGGTCGAGATAACGGCTTAAACAGAACAAATACAAGTCAAATAAAGGTTAATACAAGCAAACAAAATACTGAAATTAAAATTAATGGCTGCATTATAACGAAAAAAAATCATGAACCACATATGAACAATGACACTGAGTTGCATTTAAGTCCACACCATGTAGTTTATATTCATTAAAATATATTAAAAAAGGGATTCTTTATTGCCATTACTAAATTCCTTACAGTTTACTTTGCGTGTCCTCAGTTGATGGCAGAAGAACCAAAGATCATCGCCCGCTGCTGTAGCCAGGGAAAAACTGATTAAGAATCTCTTGCAGAGACTGGTTGATTGCCATGGAGTAGTTTTTGCCCAAGTCATGTCTGCAGGCTGGACAGGTAAACACATCTGCTCTGAAGGAGCGCTGGAGACACTCCTGCATGGAAAATGACAATTAGAAAGTCATGTTTGCAACTAGTGCCTTCAATTAATTAGCAAGTTAATAAGATAAGACTTTGTATTCAACTAGTAGTGATCTTAAAATGACTGGTCAAAACAATTCAAATGTATTTACTCTTAAAAGTGCTTTTCCAGACACTCAAGTCTTGACACTTTAGTGCTTTATTCAGTCACTTAGCTAGGGTTAGGGACTGTTGTGGTCATAGCTGACTTGGCGTAAACCAGCAGTAGCAAAAATTGCTTGCCTTTGAGTAAGTGCAAAGAACGCCCATTCAGTGTCTGAGTTCAAATGTAAAGTAATTCTATTTTCCACAGACTCTGGCCAAATAAACACACTTCATCCAAAATCTCACCTCTGATCACATCATTGAACGATTCCTTGCTTTTAAGATGTGAAAACCATCAGCATCAGATTGAAATACGTCAAAGACAGAACAATCACTCACCTTGCACACATTATGTTGACACTCAGTGGTGATAGGCTGAAAGACCACTTCCTGGCAGCAAATGCAGAGGAACACTTCTTCAACTTTAGTCAAGAATTTCTGCAGAGAACGAAAACGTGTTTATACTGTATTTGTAATTGCAGTTCCCATCATATATACGTGTATACCAGACCAAAATATTGGCTGTGTAAAATGGACAAATTTAGTATTAGTATTTTTTACTTACCGGTCCAAGTGACAGTGACTCCATGGCTTCATCCCAGAGTTTCTTGTTTAGCTCATCACTTTTGATAAGTGCTTTCTGTTCCTTGGTAAGTTTGTACGCCTCTACCTTTGTTTTCTTGGGCGTCTTTGCTGGCAAGTTTTTTGCCGATTCTAGCAACAAGACATTTCCTTTCGTCATACATGCTTGATCGCCAAAGTATATACCAATGAAGAAACCATACGCTGTGGATTAACTTACCACTTCCCTGAGATTTTCGCTTTCTTTTTGACTTGTTTGGGGTTCCTTCTGGAGTTCCCTCTTCAACTTCATTCTTGTTCTCCTTTTCTTTCTGATAACCAGCAGGATACTGAAAATGGCAAATATTAAGTAGTATATAATATAAGTCTTTTTTTTTTTTTTTAAATAAATGAATAAAGCTTTGCAAATAAACACATTTTAAGGAACTGCAAAATCACCTGCAAGGTAAGGCCAAGTTTTTTAATACGATCTTTGCCGTCTTTTGTCCATGGGGCAGGTTCACTGTCATCACGCCGTAACAGATACCTCCAAACTAAGAAGCCGGACTTCCCCTTTTCTGGCCAGTACTTGACAACCTTTAACAAAAACAATACCATCACACTTCATGCCTAGACACATTTGCTAAGACTCAACAAAAAGTTAATGTTGTGACTTCATACCTTGTAAATACCGTCATAGCGATTTCCTTCTTCAGGGGAGAATTTACTGTGTTTGGCACCCTTGGAGTTTCGTACAACCCGAACAGGTTTCCCGTCTTTCCAGTTTTTTGCTTCTGCACCATTTTTGGCATTAAATGGAACATTGCAGTTGAGAGCCAGGGCCCTGGTCAGAAACAATAACCCATAATTAATTAAAATAAGACAAATACGGCTATTACAAAGAGGTGCAAAATGTTCACTTTTATACCTGTTCATATGTGTAAGTGTTTGATCACAGGATTGCTCTGCAGTTCTCTTGTTACCAGACAAGTCTCGTCCACCAGACCCAGTATATGTAAATTCATTTCCATCATCCTAGAATTTAACAAGTTAAAATTTTTTAAAAGGTATTTCATTTGAAGAAGGGTAACTTGTTTAGGCTGTTTAAATGTTTCTCTACATACCACATCATCTTCATATCCTCCAGCCAGCACGAGAGAATACGCTCCATCATTGCTTCTACCATGGATTCCAGCCACGTGAGGCCGATGTACACCGGCCTCACTAACCTGGAAAAAGAAACATCCATGTTAGAAATGCCAACACATGCAACAAGTAAATACAATTAGACAAGTAAAAAATACAGACCTGTACTCTGAATTTCCACAGAGAACCAACAGGAACGCCGGGAATTGGTCCATAATGGTTAGATGGGACAATCGTACACTCTTTAGTCCGACCAACACAAGCCATTCCCTAAAGGACAACATAACAAATTGTCAATTAATTATTCAATTAATAGTGTAACGATCTGATATTTTATATTTAGTTCAGGGCTGACACCAGTTGTTGTTCTTTTAACCGTTTGTGTTGTTAATGTAACTGCTTTCATATGTGAGACTTGCTATGCAGACGAGTTGATGTGAAGGTTCTATTCGTCAGTTACTGGTCTGTTTTGGAGACTGCCTCTAGTGAGTTGAAACTGCTGTTTTGCTCTTGTTTTGACATCGGTTACAGCCTACAGTAGCCCTTGTGTTCAGAAAATAAACAACCAGATGAAATTTGCCGTGTTTCCTTACACCAGAACGCTACAATAATAAATAATTAGGCTTTCTGTTCTAATGCCAAGCACTCACTTTGCCCCAATCTCTCTGGGTGGAAGAGTTTGCAGAAGCCATCTTGGATTTCTTCTTGCTCTCTTTTAGCTTCTCTCCGGCACGCACCACCTCACTGGAGTCATTACGGCAGTTTGGACAATACCTAGAGTAAACCAAACATGGATTACCTGTAGAAAATGTACTACTACTACTGTACTACTTAGTTCAGTAAATTTATAAACAAACAAAGCCACACTTACCAGTCTTCATCTTCAGGGATAGAGGTGAGGGGCGGGTTCAGGCAGTATGTGTGATAGGCCATATCGCATTCGTCGCATAGAAGCTGTTTGTCTGGATCCTGTTTGATTCCACACACATGGCAGTTACACCAGCGACAGTTCTTCTTGGGATCGTCTTTGCAGTGTTTACACTCGGGTCCATTTGATCCTACAAAATGAAAATGCCATTGTTTTAATTGGAAATTACTTAAAATAGGTTTCAAGTACATGGTTTGGTTGGTTTGATAAGCTTTCATAACTTACTCTTCAACGGACTCTCACTTCCTGTTGGGGCATCATTTTGACAACCAGCTTCTTCAATTTTGTAGATTTCGGTGATAAACACAATGCGGCAATCGTTCAGAGAGTCACCCGCATCCCTGGTAGACAGAACACTGTCATCTTCTCCGTAAATCGAAAAATAAACAACCACACTCATACTTTGTAACTCACCCAAGAAGTATTTTAGCATAGATCTCTCGGATGGTACGCGTCTCCCTTTTCCTCTGGATTTCAGCGTCATACCAGTAGCCTCGTTCCTTAGGGTCATCAGGGTTATAGTTCACCATGACGACCATACCGGGTTCCAATTGGTGCCACTGGTAAACTGTGCGAGCCCGTGGACGGATATCTTTGGCCGTCAATGGAACCACCCCATTTTCTGGGTAACTGCAATCAGAACAAGTGATTAATTTTGTTTCGCATTTAATAGCAATATCCAAGTTTAAACTCAACTACTACAAACAAATCCTGCCTAGTGCTACTGGCATACTTACTCTTCATATTTGACATGGTATAAGATCTCCTCTTCTGGCAGCGTCTCCATTTCACCCTCAGTGGGAGTCTTTGTCGTCTTGGTAACGTTTACAACCTGAGCCTCAAACCAGGCCCCCATGTTGAGGTCCCTTGCGTCAACAAATTCATTGATCTATAAACAATAAAAAGGTTTGAGTATACATAGCACTCACTAGAAACAAACTTAAAACAAACCCACATAATGAAGTAGTTTTGAGTAGCTTTATACCTTGTAATGTCCAAACCCAGGGTCAATGAGTTCTGGAGCGGTCACCTCAGCTGATGTACCAGCCGTCTGCACTTCCTCGCCGTGAGTAGAGTTCTTGTCGGACTCACTGGGAGTGGAGCCGCAGCCAGAATCTGAGTCTGAGAGCTCGGCCTCTTTGTCTTTGACGACTTCAGCCGGAGGACTCTGGCGAACCATCAGCTGCACTATGTCATTAAGGCCCACATTATAGTCAAATATAGTGTGGCCATCCTCCATCTAAAGCGTAAGAGACATGCGACGTCAGATTAATATTTGTGGTACTACAGTGTAAACTATACTCACAACATCGCCTCACCTGTTTGCCCCGGTAAAACAGTCTCTGCCTCTCCGGCTCCACATCGAACAGCTCCATTATTTTAACTCTCAGCTCATCCACTTTAGTGAGTTTGGAGAGGGAATCCACCCGGTGGGTTTGTTTCCCATCCATTGTCCGCACCTGGATCCACATTGTGCCTACCCTGCATCAGCCCCAAAACAAGGTCAGCAAGAAATCATGATCGACATTTAGGCCTGGCACGATAATTACTATATGGAATATATGAAAATTCAATATATGAAAGCCGGAACTATACATTTACAGGCTCAATATTTATCGTGAGTACAATTTCTTTGCAATAATGGGGAGATTTTAGTTGGAAGATGATAAGATTTGAGCTGTAGATGGTTGAATAAGTAACTTTTATGGCTTCATTCTCCTATTTGTTGCAGCTCAGGTCTTTAAATGTTAGTCTATTTTTAAAAATGGGTTACTGGAATATTATCGTTTATCATGATATTTCTCAATATATCGTTCTTCAAAATGCGTTATCGTGACAGGCCTTACTTCACTCTAATACTGTCATCAATTAGATATTTCAATGCACCAAAAGGAACACTTCAGATTCTTCAGATTGCATCCAAACTAACACAACAACAAGATGAGGTTATGTCATTGTACACATCGCCCCCACATCCCTCCTCCTCCTCCTCTCAGAAAGTATTGTGCCTGCCCTTGTCATTTGGGTTGGGTGTCAGAAAGAGAGGGAAGGAGCTCATTTGAATACAGTGCGGGAAACTGAGCTGTGGCCACTCCCCTTTCTTTTAAAGCGAGCACACATCCGGACGAGAGGCAGCGCTAGCAAACAATGTGCCATCGTACTCACACAATAAAAACATCCGCTTTTGTGTTTTAAAATGAAATCTACAAATACAATAGTGTTGTGAATGAGCGGGCAGGTTATTAAGTCAGAGATGGGACTGTGTAGAGTGTTCAGCGGGCGCCTCTGTCTCCGGCACCGCGGCGCTCAGCTGAGATCCGCTGTGTCTCCACCACACGAGCCCTTTACCAGAACAAAACATCACACAACCTAACGCCAACGATTTTCTCTCACACACCTGCGAACGGAAAGATTCTGTTTTTGTTTATTGTTTGCAAAATAACGTACAGATAAAGACAACGTGGCATTGTATTTAGTTTGGTCTAAAATGTCCACAATAACATGGGAAGAAAGCAAAGTGCCAATAATCGTAAATGAGGGCGCAGTATAAACAGCTGCAGTTTAGAAAAGAGCTCAGTCTTATCTCCTCCAAAAGTGCATCACCACGTTACAACTTACTGTTTCAAGTCCCCCAGTTAACTTAGTTCATCTATGAAAATATCATCTGTTTAAAGTGTCTACACACAGAACAAGCAAAACAGCCAGCAGTAAATTCAAGTGAACCGAGTTGGGTGTGTGGGTGAATTTATATCACTAAAAGCAAAAGTTGAGCAGAGAGCAGGCATGACTTTGTCAAGTTGGCTAACATCAGTGAGCTAGCAAAAGGCTACATTTAATCAATGAATGCAATCTGCGAAGTAAGAAGATCAATAAAGAGCACGGGTTTACCTGCGGTTTGGTCCAAGACAAAACAAATAATCAGGTTATTGTGAAATGGTGTATGTTTGTCCCAAAAGTAACTCCTTATTCTGGCTTGTAGAAGAACTCTGCGCGTTGTTGGAGACTGATCAATGAGTAATTCTTCAAGACTTTGACATCCCGCCTGCTGTCCAGGATTACCGTCCCCATTGGTCACCTCTGTCTGTGCGTATCCACCTGATTGGACCAAACACGTGTCTGTCACAGGGCTGGATGGCGCTTCGCCCCAGCGCGCGAAATGGCACTCTCGTGGGCGCAGCGCTTGTAATGACTATCGCGAGATTACGAAACTAGTAACAAGAGAGCATGGTGTTCTTGTAAACAACTGAGCTCACGAGCCCTTTGTGACTAAGCCCAGAGCAGTTTATCCAACACTTGGTCTTTTTAGACTTTATCTTATTCCTCCGAATCATTACGCACTCAGTTTTAGGTTAACCAGCGACGTAAATCTAAAATGTGCTTATCCCCAAAGCTAAAGTGACGGGTCTAGGTGTAGGCCTATGTGTGAATGTCACTTATAGCCCCGCCAATGGACCAGTTAACGCTATGTAGGCTATATAGCACTGTTGTTAATAAATGGTTGCTTTGAGACTATAGTAATGTAATAATGCCTGCTTAAAACATGTTGGCCAAAACTAGAGTTCAGGCACAGCACCGTCCCAATTTTAACTGTGTGAACATATCTACTTATGAAATGCTCAATGAACCTTCAAAGATAAAGTTAACAAAAATGACAGACAAATCATCCAATCATCCATGCATTGTAGTTCCCACTGTAAGTGCCCAAAAGTTGTACAGTGTTTCTTATTGGCTGTGCTGTGTCTCTGGTGCAGTGGGGCCTGGGCACAGCTGTCTCACAGGGATGGAGCAGCACTCGGAGCTCAGAGAGGATGAGAGGAAATGGACCCGGCAGGCGAGATCATCCAAGAAATCCTTTTGTAACTTGGTTATTGCCTGGGAGAGAGCTGTTGGAAGAGACTGCACTGAGAGGAGAATAGAGTCCAGTTTTTCTTCAAGAGCCGCAATCCTTTGGTCCAGCTCCTCACTTCTGTGCTGCAGCTCTGATACTAAATCGTACATCATGTTCTGAGTCTGCAAGACAAGAACATTTGAACTATGTTTCATACTGACACTGACACCACAAAACGTGCATTTACAAACCTTAGCCAGATCTGCTACTGTGTTCGCTTGATCTGTTAGTTTTCGCTGTTCCATTTTGACCCGTCGAAGTCTAAAATTTAAAAACAACAACTTATATTTAAACAAAAAGTGTGAACAAAATCTAAAGTTACTGAGTAAAGATTATAACTTACTGATGAATAGCTTGGAGGAATTTGCGCTGATGATGCCGTACTTTTGCATGATCTATTTTCTTCACCAGTTTGGTATTTTTATAGATGAGCCAAGTTTCTCGCAACACATTGGCTGCTGTGTTTTTTATCTGTGATACAAAATTAATATATGACATGTTTATTTTCTATTTCATTGTGTTTGCCTATAAGAATATATTTTTGGAGAATATTTAAAGGTGCACTATGCAACCTGTCATATAGAGTGGTCCGGCAACAGCTTGTCTCCATATAGAGATATTGTTTTGCCTGGATTGTTCCACAGTATGGCACTGAACCTATCCTGAATCTATCTAGCATTTATTCAATTTCAAGTGATTTCTTTTATTACAATACCTAGAATGTGAATTCTTACTATGAGCATGCTTGCCTCTCCACTGATCTGACCTGTAACCTGGTTTAGTGGCACAACCTGCCCAGGTATGATCCATAGTAAAAGAAAAATTCAATTCTGTCAACTGGACAAAAAAGTTTTAGGGTGAAGACATTTTGCTGCGCATCCAAGCGGCTTCTTCAGTTCTTTTCAGTTACTGCTGGACACTGCCTTATATCTGTCTGAAGGGAGGAGCTAACTACACTGAAACTAACACACCTATTTGTATACGGTTTCTGTTTGTTGGCTAGGTCTATTAACAGAAACTGTATAGAAATTGCCGTGTTAGTTTCAGTGTAGTTAGCCCCTCCTTTCAGATAGATATAAAGTGATCTCACCAGAACTGAAGAAGCGACTTAGATGAGCAGCGACACGTCTTCATTCTAAAGCTTTTTTGTTCAGTTGACAGAGTTGAATTTTTCTTTTACTCCATCAGAAAAGTTCCATAATGCACCTTTAAGTTTATAAATATAGGTCTAAATAATTTCTTTACAATAGCACATAATAAAGATACCTTTTTGTAAAGCTGAGTGTCCATCATGAAATTATGAACATGTTTTTCAGCCCTGGTCAGTTCAGATTTCCTTGCAACAACAGCAACAACCAAGGCGGTGCATCCAGCTCCCTGTGAACAAGGCAAGGCAAGTTTACCAATTGTGCAAGTGCACAAATGGTAACACAAAGTAATTCAAAGTGCTTTAAAGTATAAGAAAGAGATTAAAATCACAATACAAACAAATCAAAACTTAAATTATCATCATAAAATTAACATTAAAAGAGAAGAGTGCAGAATAAAAACCTTTCAGTCTATGCACAGCCATCATAAAATTAACATTAAAAGAGAAGAGTGCAGAATAAAAACCTTTCAGTCATATGCACAGCTAAACAGAACCAATTTGAGCCTGGATTTAAACATTGTCAAAGTCGAGGCCTGTCTCACATCATCAGGAAGACTGTTCCAGGTTTTAGCTGCATAAAACTGAAACGCTGATTCCCCATGTTTAGTCCTGACTCTGGGCACCAGCAGGAGGCCGGTCCCCGTGGTCCTTTGAGTGCAAGATGGTTCATATAGCACTAATTTGTCAGAGAAAATCAGAGCTTTAAATTGATCTCTCAGAACTCTCTCAGAACTGATATCTCAGAACTAACATTCCCCCCTCACCACTTACCATGATCCCAGTCAAAAGGCAAACCCCTTTACCGCAGTAGGTGTGAGGGACCATGTCACCATAGCCAATAGACAAGAAGGTGATGGAGACCAGCCACATCGCTCCAAGGAAAGTACTGGTGACCTCCTGAGCATCATGGTACCTGGAGCAACGGAGAAATCAAATGTACTAGAGGAAAAGTGTACAACTACTACAACTCCCACCTGCAGCTGCTACTACTACTGCATGTTTCTGCCACCACTATTTCTACAACTTTGGGATTTAAAATTGGCTACTTTCCTCAAGCGTACCAGGATAGCGTTCCATAAATCCCCATTCAACAAGTCAAAGATGCGCTATATATGTGTTCTAGTGGCCATATGCTTGTCCTCATGAAGTTATTGCAATGAATGTTATTGCTTGCCTGAAAAGTTGTGTTTTGTTTCATTCACACACGTTTGAGTAACCCTTTATTATTAGTCTGTCTACATCTCCAAAGCTCAAAATGCTCTGTTCCACCTTGTGATGTCATGAAGTGGTAGTTTTCAGTTAACAGCTCTGTTCCACCTTGTGATGTCATGAAGTGGTAGTTTTCAAGTTAACAGCTCCTTTTACCTTTAGTTCAGTAGAGATTGATGTATGGAGTTTAAAAACACAGTGGAACGATGCCTGTATTACCACATGACATCACTAGGTGGAACAGAGTGTTTTCTGTTTGTGAGAAGAACTCAGCCTAAATATACAGGGTTTGTTTGTGTGTTAAACATGTGTGAAAAAAAAAAAACACAACTCCAGGTATGTTTTCGATGTGGAAACATTATAACAGATCACAAAATAGCGTAATATGGGACCTTTAAACTTCTCTTCATCTCTATGGAGCTAATGTCACCAGGCCAAGTTAGTTAGTCATATCAGTGGAGAGGCAACTCCGCTCACAGTAACAATTAATATTTGTTTGTGTGTGTGTGTGTGTGTGTGTGTGTGAGTGTGTGTGTGTGTGAGTGTGTCTGTGTGCGTGTGTGTATGTTATTTGCAGTAAAAACACCTGTAATTAGACAAATGCAAGATGGATATGTTTAAAGCCAGACTGTGGAACATTTCTGACAAAACAATAACATCTCCTCCCCACTAGGAAAGTTACATAGTGGCTCATCAGTATTAAATAAAGAGAAAGAAATGTCCAAAAGTAGTACATTATATCTGATACCTCTCCAGTGGTGGAATGTAACGAAGTAGAAGAAGTAAAGTACTAAACTTAAGTACAAATCTCAGGTATCTGTACTTTACTTAAGTATATTTTAAAGTGGATACTTTTTACTTTTACTTCACTGCATTTGAGAGCAGGTATCTGTACTTTCTACTCCAATAGATTTTTAAGTAAACGTATTTTTTTAATTATTGTTTGAGAACTGTTATGATGGAGTGGTTTATTTTTTTACACTGTCATAGTTTGAGCAAATAAAAATATACAAAGAAAAACAGCTAAGAAAAAATTGTTTCTGTTGAAGAAAATTCAGCACAAATCTTTATCAAAATATACTACATTTGAAGTTTATTAGATCTCAACAAAATTCAGCACAAATCTTTATCAAAATATACTACATTTGAAGCTTTATTAGATCTCAAGATCTGTGCGAAATACTTTTACTTTTTCTTCTTTAAGTACATTTTTAAACATATACTTTAATACTTTTACTGAAGTAGATTTTATCATGTGATACTTTTACTTTTACTTGAGTATTTTTTTACCCTTATATCTGTACTTTTACTTAAGTAACAAAATTGAGTACTTCTTCCACCACTGTACCTCTCACATACTCTGACTGTCCACGCTGCTATGATCCAACAGGACACACTGAACACCAGCAGGACCGTCCCGGGGCAGATGGTCATCAGGGTCTTCATGACAAATCTGGTGTCAAAACTGATTTTGTTGAGCGCCCCGATGCTGCGCGAGGAGGCGTCTGTGAACAGTTTACTGTGAAGGAGCATGACTCGTCCAATCAGGTACAAGCGCAAAAACATTGGCACGGAGAGAATTATGTCCACATCTGCGTCAGCCACGGAGGAGGTGTGGCTAAAGGCTAATCGAGTTGTCCAGGTGAAGACGTATTGACCCGGGATGGGGTGGACTGCACACACACAGAGCTCCAACGCAACAAACAGCACCCTCTCCACGGTCATAGCAACCCTCCAGTCATCTGCGCCGTTATCGACCATGAAGAGCTGCTCACACAACGTTTTATGAGATTTCATTCAAACTTTCAAATGTGTCTGAATAAGAAAAAAAGCATGTTCAACTGTGCATTGAATTGTACAGAAGTAATGTTTGTTTTACCTGAATTTCTCTGGCGTGGTACAGCACAATGAGGACCAGGAGAATAGCTGTGGAAACGCTGATTAGGCCTTTCAGGGCAAAGGAGTATGCAGAATCCTACAGAGAGTGAATATAATGTAAAATACACTTTTAATATGATGGCAATAAAAATAACAAAATCAGTTTAACATTGTGAATAGGGATGCACCAATCCAGCTTTGTCAGTTACGATACCGATACCAATACTATAGCTTTAAGTATCTGCCGACAACCGATATCAACCGATACCAGTGCAGAGACTGAAAACAGCATTTATTTCTTTTAAACACAAATAAAATAAGACAGAACTGATCCAAACGTGTTATAGAGCTGTTACTTATCTCTCATTTAACCACAGAACGGCTTTGTATAAATAAAAGTTCAAACATTATGAGACTTCTGGGCCAACTATGATCAGTAAATAGTCTTATTACATCAGTTCATGTGTCCAGTCAGGATATGTGCAGAACCCATATTTGGAAGCCGATTTGGATCCAACAAATTTTTCGGTATCGCTGCCGATATCAGATACCAGTATCAGATCGGTGTATCCCTAATTGTGAATAACAAAATGGTTCACTCCCTTTTATCGTTTTTATCTTTGGGCTTATCCCATATTTCACAGAATTTGGCAATGTATTCAGAAAAAATTTGGAGATATCGACAAATATGAATATCTAAATCTTTTTAGGAGTGTCCAGACAAAAATATTTAGTGAATCTTAATATTGTCTTTAAATGTATTTGTGGACATTTAAGTATCAGTCACATGTGTAATGACTGATATTTCTGGACTTTTGAGGGTAATTTTATACTTAACACCCTTATTAGGAACATTTTTATTTTTAATCAGCTGTTTTTGCATGATTTTGTGTTATAAACTATATACTTAATTTTCAAATTTGGCATATCTTCAAAACAACAGTCACATAATTATCAATATTCCAATAACTTCCCCACGTTTATAGAAAATACTTGTTACTTGTTACTTTGTTCTGGATAGACTTGACCTTCTTACCTTTGTGTACACCCCTCTGGAGAGCTCTGTTTCAATCACCATGCCGATAATTCCAAACATCCCACAAACTAAAGCATAATCGCTCAGCTGCTTGCGCTTCCCAAACAGAGCTCTCCTCTGGCCCAGTCTGTAGCTGATGTCTCTGGACTTCTTTTGGGGGATGTTGTTGGTTTCGTCCCTCGTCTGGTTCTCACTGTGGGCTTTACTGGAGTCTTCACGGATCACTTTGGAGAAGGCGTCCTCCAGCAGCTGAAGAGGCTGCTGAGATGAGTAGAAATCTGCCAGACTGGACGTTAGCGCATCACCGTTCACTATCTCACTGGTGTCTGCGTCTGAGGGTGGAGGGCTATGCTTAGGGAGGGACAGTTTTGAGCCAAAGGGATGATGAGGATTTATCTACAAAAAGTGAATGAGGTTAGGTTTGTTAATGTACTGGCACTATGTCAGTGTGGAAGGTTACAAGTAATTCAAGTAATTCAAGTAATTCAAGTAATTCAAGTAAGTAAGGTAATAATATCTCCATGGAGAACAGCAGGAGTGGACCTTCCACCAGAAAAGTATTACATGAGAAAGTATTAATTGTAATTCAACAATTTGAATATCTTCATACATTTACTAATCAACTAACAATTTGCTCCTGAGATACAATAAATAAATAAATACAAAATTTAAGAAAGCAAAATATGGCGATTTATTTTGTTAAACCAAAGCAATGCATTTTTTCCAATTTCACCTCTGCAACTGTATCAGCAATGTATCCTTAGGCAAGACACTTCACCCACATTGTATGAATGTGGTGTGTGTGTGTGTGTGTGTGTGTGTGTGTGTGTGAGTGTTGGTGTTGGTCAGAGGGGTCAATGGCGCACATTGGCAGTCTTGCTTCCATCAGTCTGCCCCAAGGCAGCTGTGGCTACAGTAGTGGCTTACCACCCCAGAATGAATGAATTCTGAATGAATAGTGCATAGTGCTATGGTTATCTTGAAAGGCGCTATATAAATCCAATGGTTAATTAATTATGCAATACTGTTTATGAACACTTAAATAAATGTAAGGTTATGTATTAAAAATTAACAATGATAATGAATTAATATTGCAGTTACTAAAGTGATTGAGGTCAAACACAGTTACATACTTACATTGGGAGTTCTCATGTGTTTCTTGACACATTTACCTGAGTTTGCCTCCGTCTCTCCCCTTCCACCATCACATCCTGGTTCTCCATTGAACTGAAGTTACTGGTGAGCAGGGACTGGACACTTCTGTTTATGGTCGGAGTAGAGGATCTTTTTTCCTTACTGCTTCCTTGAACACGATGATACTTGGAGCTGGTGGTTGGATCATCAGATTTGTGAAATATTTCCTCTCCACCACTTGAACAGAGCGAATCCTGCTTTGGACATTGCTGAACTAACAACGGCCCTGTTCCAAAAACGTCTCTCCACTTGGGCTCTGTGGGATTATCACGACAAAGTAACTTTTCCGTGTCGTCTACTGGAATGTTAAATAAGTTTTGGCTTGGATCCTTGGATTTTGAGTGACCACAGGGAGGTAGCAGAAGACCTTCCCAACCTTCATGATTGCTGCACTGAGGGCCAACTTTATTTTGCACTCCTGGTTGTAGAATCTTATGTCTGTTTGTTGACTGCGATGAAGTCTCAGGTGCCTGAACACTTGAACAATGTTGATTAGCTGTCACCGCGGAAACGCATTCTTGTATTTGAGGTTTTGAGTGGACATTTTGTGAACTTGCTTCTTGACAAGGGCACTCCCATTGGTCACACTCTAAACTTGCTCCTTGTGTTTCTGATGGATTTGTCTCATCTTCCACACGACCGCAGAGCAAAAGCCAGTCCTGGTCACTCAGCGGGGAAAATGCCAGCGTACCCGTTTTAAGGGGCGCCATGTGATTTGATGCTCTCTTGGGTCTTTTGTGGGACACTGATGGACCCCGGCGCAGACTGGACTGTTGAGGGGATGGGACCACTTGGATGGGGGTCCCGGAGTAGCCATCACACATGCCTTCAGTGGTTCTGGCAGGAGGAGAGGGACCCTCCGAGTTGAAGCGCTCATCGCCTGGTTCGTGGAAGACTTCTCCCGAGGAGTCCAAGCGGCGGGTGGCGTTCGTGGGTTTAACCAGGATCAGCCTCATGGCCTTGACTCAGAGCTACAAGAAAAGACAGGGGATATATTCAAACTCTAATATTATAATCACAATAACTTGTTTTTGTTTTTTATTCACACCTGTTATAACTGAACTGTATTTATTAAATTTGGCGTTGCTTTTTAGTGAAATCTGAACTGTCAAAAGCTCTCAGTTACTCTATGTTAATCTATGTTTATTTTTTGGACAGCTACAGCAAACGAACAAACAAACAAACAAATTTTAATGAAAGATAAAATAAACTGGACAGTAAGAGGGATTGAATCTCTCAAATTCGGGCATGTAGAAATCTGTACAAGGGTAAGAGCTCGTAACAATCTAAAAGTCTTCACTCAAACTGATCTGAGTCATCTTTAACTATTTACTGAACATTTTAATTTTTAGTTTTCAACACAAACCATTTCAACTAACAATATAAATGGCAAAGTTTTAGATGTACACATTTCACAACTACTTTTTATAACAATAAGTTTGTGTCAATGCAATACCTCAGTCATTCAAGAAGTTTTCAAAAAGTAAACATCTCAGAGAATGTAACTCAGCTCTTATCAAGGCCACTTGGAATCGAAAAGGAAAAATACTTAAAACCAGTGGTGGAAGAAGTACTTAATTTTGTTACTTAAATTTGCACTATGTAGCTTCTAAAGTGGAGGTTCCGCTACTTACTTGTCTCCATGGAGAGTTATTTCTTTGCATGGAATGTTCCACAGTATAGCATTAAACATATCTGCCTTGCATGTCTTCAGTTAAGTGTTTTATAGCTCAAAAATTCCTAGAAAAACCTGATTCTTACCATGCGTAGGCTTGCTTCTCATAAAACTGACCTGATTCTTACCATGCGTAGGCTTGCTTCTCCATAGATCTGACCATTAACTTGTCTCCATTGTGATAACCAAGTTTATTTCCATACTGTGGAATAATCAAGGCAAAACTGTAACATCTTCTTGGAGACAAGCAGGTGGCGGACCCTCCTCCAGAAAAGTTACACAGTACACCTTTAAGTAAAAGTACAGATACCAGAGCAAAAAAAATACTCAAGTATCACATGAAAAAATCTACTTAAGTAAAAGTATTAAAGTACCTGTTTAAAAATGTATTTTAAGAGTAAAAAGTAAAAGTATTTCACACAGATTTTGAGGTTTTATAAAGCTTCAAATGTAGTGATTTGATACAGATTTGTGCTGAATTTTGTTCAACAGAAACAACTGAATCAATCATTTTTTCCCAGCTGTTTTTATTTGTATATTTTTGTTTCCTCAAATTATGAACATGTTAAAAAATAAAACATCAGCCTTTTCACTTTTACTTTTACTTTTCAGTCCTGTTCAAAAATGTAGTGGAGTAGAAAGTAGATACCTGCTCTCAAATGTACTGTATTAAAAGTAAAAAGTATCGACTTATAGTATATAGTACTTTACTACTTTTACTTTGTTCCATTCCACTACTGCTAACTTTTTATGCACATTTTATTGCTATAGAAATACTGAACTTAAAAATAATACAATTGTAAAAAGTATTGCTTACCTTATTACGTCCTAAAGTTGACAGGACTTGCTGTAGGAGGTGTTTTGCAGAGCACACAGACGTAGGCTCCGAGTGGCTCGTTTGAACATGGTGCATATACACTTAATACAGGAGCTAAGAAAGAAGCCTCCTTTGAAAGTAATGATTAGATTCAACATGAAGAAAGAGAAGAGCAGAAAACAGCTGGCCCCCTAAAGACTGCCATGCAAATCAGAGCGAAGTGGGAGGGTACAGTAACAGGTTAGAACAGAGTAAACAAAAACAAGAAAATCAAGGCACAGCATTAATGAAGGACATCACACAAGCCACCTCAAAGACAGAACGCTAAATTGGGAGTGGACCTATTGGTTGCTAAGGAAAATGAATAATTGTGGTGCTTTAAGTAGGAAACAAAGGGTCATCTGAAGTCTACGGTTCAAAGGCCTTTATAATCTCTCTTATCTGCAGCGCCACAAGAGCTGTCTGAACAAAAGAGGACATTTTAAATCTGTCTATAAATGGATCAGCCACTGTGAATTTCAAGTGCGTCTTTAAAGAATGACACGTAATATTATGATTCATACCGGTTTTCCAGATTAAACAGAAAATGGCTGTACTCGAAGAATTTCAGGCCTATTGTGTGATGGATTTATTGCATTTTCCAACAATTAAAACCTAAACATTTTTTCATTCACATAGTTATTGTGTTCTAACTGGATGCGCAATGAAAATGCGATTATAATACAATTTCTGGAGATTATTAAAAATGAGTGTAAACAGCAACATCTGATTTCTTTCTGAACATGGTACCCAGCGGTGAAACGTAATGAAGTAAAAGTAGTGAAGTACCGTACCATGAAGTAAAGTACAAATACCTAAAATTTGTACTTAAGTGAATTTTAAAGTGGATACTTTACTACATTTAAGAGCAGGTATCTGTACTTTCTACTCCACTACATTTCCGAACTGGACTGAAAAGTAAAAGTAATTTTTATTATTGTATGAGACCTGCTGAAAAACCTGAGGGTTTATTTTTAACACATTCATAATTTGAGTAAACAAAAATATACAAATAAAAACAGCTAGAAAAAAATATGAAATCAACTGTTTCTGGTGAACAAAATTCAGCACAAATCTTTATCAAAATCAATACATTTGAAGCTTTATAAGATCTCAAAATCTGTGCGGAATACTTTAAGCACGTTTTTAAACAGGTACTTCAACACTTTTATTGAAATTGATTTTTTCATGTGATATTTTTACTTTTACTTGAGTATTTTTTTGCTCCGGTATCTGTACTTTTACTTAAGTAACAAAATCGAGTACTTCTTCCACCACTGATGGTACCACACATTACACCAATCAGATGTTGTCATTAATAATCTGACAACCCCAGAAATCGGACTATAATTGCGTTTGTGTATCCATGTAAACATAACACTGTCATACATTGCCTCATAGTGCTGTGTAAAGAAAAAGTTTAATTTCTACTTGCTGTCTGCTGTCACCATGTGTATAGAAGGGCTGTTGCCACCTCAGCAGTCAGTGCATGAATGTTGCTGTGCCAGAGAAAACCTTTTGTGATTCAACAGAGCGCTCCACACTGCAGCCACACTAGTTATTACAGTACTTTTCAAATGTCCAAGTCCAAGAACTTAACAACTTTGTTATCTCATGATTCAAATGCACAAACTAGCTGACTGTGGCAATTTAATAAAACATACATCTATGTACACACACGGTGACTTTCTTCTATTGTAGAGGTGTGAGTGCGACACTATAAACCGTAGATGAGGGATGCAGTCCATGTTCAGTTCATGCTTTGCCTACATTTCACCGTGATATAGGTATAGGCCTGTCACGATAATCACTATATCGGCTTCTTGTTCAGTATATGAAAGCTGGAAAATATATTTCACGATAATCACTATATCGGCTTCTTGTTCAGTATATGAAAGCTGGAACAATATATTTTGGGCCTCAATATTTATGTGAGTACTTTTTCCTTTGCAAAAGTGGGGAGATTTGGGGTATTTTTATTCTAATATGATAAGATTTGAGCTGTGGAGGGGTGAATAAGTCTCTTTTATGGCTAATTATTGGCACATTCTGCTATTTATTTGTTGAAGCTCATGTCTTTTAATGAAACAGTCTATTGAAAAAATGGTTCATTGAGATTATCTTGCATTATTGTTACTGCATCAGTGGCATAAACTAGTTTCAGTATTATCGTTTATCGCAATATTTCTCTGTATTGTTTCTCTAGGCTTGTCATGATAACAAATTCTGAAGCACGATTTATTACTATAGAGATCTATAGAGATCTATAGAGATCTATAGAGATCTATAGAGATCTCTATGCAATAGAGATAACACTGAAACTAGTTTGTCACTGATACTATAACAATAAAGCAGGATTATCCCAGTAAATAAATGTTTATATATACAGCAACATTAAAAGGCTGCAAGAAAAGAAATAGCAGAATGACGCAATAATTCATCATAGAAGTTACATATTCAACTCTCTGTAGCTCAAATATTTACGTGTTACATCACAAACAAAAGTTTCACCACTATTGTGAAGAAAATGTACTCACAATAAATATGGAGCCCCAAAATATATTGTCCCAGCTTTCATATAATTTTTTTTCATATAGTAATTATCGTGACAGGCGTAGGTGCTTCAAAATGTGTTATCCTGACAGGTTTAAATAGATAAAGTGTACAGCAAGTTTTTTTTTTCAGGCCAATTACAGATAAAAAAATGAAAATGCACTAGTACGTTTGGCAACAAAATATGTTGGCAAATCTCAGTCATGTGTAGAGGAAGAACAAGATTTCAGGCCAAAAAGATATGGTGATGAATTAATGATTTGCTTTAATAAATTACTGAGATGTTCCCAACTGCTTGCTCATCGAGTGCTAAAGGCATGCGATTGGTCTGTTATGAAAAACCACACATACATAGCTGATGCAGTTATAACAAGGGCTAATAACCAGAATTCATTCTGGTAAACAGGTGAGTGTCTTCGTTCTTTTCTAAGCAGACCTTAATAACTGGGGCTTTCCAAAATTTTCATTATGACGATGAGTGTAGAGGTTATTCCTGCAGGGTAAGAAAACTGTGTGTTCACTTTGAATTGAAAGTAGCAAACTGCTGGTTCAGGGGGTTCTCTGGGGCTTTTGTCCACTCCTTTTTCAGCTGCTGCTTGAGCTGGGACAGCCTCATGTTGGGGTTCTCCTGTTTTAAGCGAGGCATGTTGACTTCCTCATAAGCGGCAAATGCTGCTTTCATTCTACGCTCTGGGTGTCGATCAAGATCCTCTGGCCCAGTGCTACAAAGAAGACAATATTCTAATTAGCTCATGTTTAATTGTTGTGCTGTCCCGTTTAACCACCCACTGTAAAAACATATTTGAAATGACGACAAAATGAATACCTGAGAACAGCAATGGCATCTTCTATGGTTCTAGCTTCCACACTTCCTTCTTCTGGGATTATTCTATTCACGTTCTCCTCCAGAGGGGTTTCCAAATGACTCTTTTCTGGAGTAAGAAAATAAGGAGTTGATGATAATGCAAGAATAAATGAGTTTGTATTTGAAGAGGGCTGTCTGGAACAATCGTTTGGTGAGGATGGCTTGGCTCACAGTCGTAACCTGGCTCACACCAGACTGATATGTGCAGCCCTCTGAAGTGAGTTCTACACATCAATCTGGGGCAGCTGCTGAAAGCGATCGGAACCAATGATCGGAGCATCCAAACAAATACTTCATGTTGATTGATCGAAATGTCACAACAACGGATCAAGCCGAAAAATCAAACTTTAGTTAAACCCAGTTGAGAGAAAAGCACAGGCGTCTGACCCGTCCGCAAACACACAGGCACTTCCCCTCTGCACGTTTTTCAAAAATAAAATAGTCTATATTTCTGCTAAAATAGCGGTTTGTTCGGC
>KN468986.1:53223-64082 GCA_000787095.1 Periophthalmodon schlosseri | reverse complement strand
TGTAGTTTTCTCATAAAGAATTGACACGGTTGCACTTCTTGTCTTCTTTCGGACATGTGCAGAGAGTGGTTAAAGTTTTGTTTTTACTCTTAAGGTTTTTTAACTGTATTAGAGCCTCCTCAGTGTGCGTTTACACTGCTCTGTGTGTTAGCTGCACACACTATTCTGTGTATTGGCCAGATCTATTCACAAAATCCGATCCCAGGTGATACTCTAAAAATGCTTATACCTTATATATCAGATCGGGACACAACTAATTGTGAAGTAATAATTATATTATTTTTGTTTAAAATATCATGTGTCAAGACGTTTATGTTTTAGGATATTTTAGTGGCATTGTTGTTGTCAAGTTGAGATCTAAAATAACCTTATATATCGCTTAATATATTCCTAGACAATGGAACTTCAGAATTATTATATGTCACATCGGAAATATATGCTGACAGTCTATTTTGGTAAGACTCTTGTCCCTCCCACGTCTCTCACACCATTTCCGGGCTCGTGCCGGGCTGCTTGAGGTGGCAGCGGCTGCGGCGCTGACTGGACCACACAGGCAGCACCAGAGATAGGGCAGACGGCCACGCTGGGATAACTGTGTCCTCTCTGGCTGCAGAATATGTTTCATCAGCAAACTGCGGTTCTGGGGCAATACACTGCAGTGAGTGTAAGTGTGCCTGCGGCTTTCTGGTGATAGCACACACCATCAGCAGACTCCACTTGGTTGCACTTACAAACCGCTATGGACTAAAAGTGGACTTAAACTTGTTATTTAAAGATCTACTGTACTGTATATTGCCACACAGAGAATGAGTAATAACATAAACTTGAAAACCAAGCTAAGGCAGTTATTGAGTTTATTCTGCTACACCAAACCTTCTTTCTGGCAAGAGCGTGGCCCACATGAATCGCTATGATCAGAAATTTTGTGCCAGTGCAGTTATAACATTATTTTCCAACAGGGTGAAAAACAATTGAAATTAGATTAGCAATGTATTTAAAAACATCTGTTTGCAATGCACCTTTTAAACATATTTTGGAGCGGTACAATAGACTGAGCAAATGAATTCCCACTTTCAGCTCGTTTTGAAGGTCTAATCTTCAAGATAAATACACAAATTGAAATGAATAAAGTACATATTATGTACTTTTTGTGATTATCTATCACATACATATGAGATCAGGCCAAAAGGAAAGTTTCTGAGCACTAATTGTGGATCAGATTAGTCAAACATTTATGAATCACTCAAAATACAGCTCCAAACTAATGATGAAAAAATCATTCTGACATTGTTAAAAGCTTCTTAAGTCAATTTTGCAAGTCCCTCTTAAGGCATTTCATTTATTTTATTTTGTTTATTAAGACAATTAAATGTTTATCTTAATAATTGTCTGCAAAAGTTCAAAATGCAGTTCTAATTTGGCTAATATTTCAGCTGTTGTCAGGCTGAAAACAACAATGGTTACATAACTTAAACACGAGAGCTTCACCTTGAGGCCTACAGTTACCACACCACGTCCTAGAGGTCTGCTCACAACCAGACTCATTCTGATCCTCGTGCATGAGAAGGTCTTTTCCAACTCCTGTTACTGCACCCCGCTCACATATTGTCGAGCGTGCTGCCGAGTGGACGTGTGTGCCCATGTTTATTCAGTAGTAATTGGAGTCCAGGTAGGCGCACTCTATCATTTAACCTAATCTCCTCACGGGCAATTCAACCAAAAGAATAGCCCCCTATACACCCTGGCTGACCCTATGTCTCCGCTGCAATTACCAGACCGTATACGACACACACACAGTCCAGAACCTGTCCAGATCCATCCTGTGGCAGACAGATACCAGGACCTCCATGGGTGTGTGTTTCCAGAAGAGATGTGACCTTAATTGCTTAAGTCTTAAATTATGTTTAATTGTGCTGGCTGTGTTGCTTTATGGTAATAAGAGGGGGTGACGAGTTCAGGTCGCCGGGCTATAGTTACTGCAGGAAGCGGGCTAGTAAAAAGGCCAAGCACCCAACACCAGCTGGGTCTGCGCATAAACGCACACAGGACACTACTGGTGCTGCCCTAAACTTTGAAACCCTGATAAAACAGAGGAGGTATCTCAGGGGTTACAGATGTAGTAACTGATTTTTTTTTTTCTATCCACTTTGTGCTGAAAGAAATGGCCAATTAAGCTGCAGTAACCATAACGCAAGGAAAATTTGATGTTTTTTTCTCCGCATTTATTCCTATTTGGCAACCATCAGACAAAAGAGAACTATCAAGCAAGGGAAACCTTAAGGGAACGCTTATTTTCACTCATATCAACCGCATTCTGGGAAGAACCAGAAACAGTTTGTATATCAGTTCCACAAATAAAAAACATCAGCCTAAAATTTACAAAATTCTCCCCCTGGACTTTTTTAAAACTTAATTACAAGTCCCCAAATCTAATTTTAGTGATATTGCTAAAGCTTCAAATTTGAAATGGGAACTATCCCAACGATTCAAGTTTATTTTTTGGACCCAACAAGACCAAAATTGCAATGACTCCACTAATTCTGTTATGACTGACAAATGTGTGCCTGCGACCTGTTTAATTATGTGACTAAATACACAGTGCAATTGGCCACAGCGGATTATGATCCGAACACAGACCTGGGGGAAGCCAAAGGTGACCCGCAGTCTATCAGCGTAACATATTTTATAAGTTGTACCTTTATAGTTGTTCAGGGTCAACGGGGCTACGCAATGAAATAGCGTTTATACCATTATTACCATTTCAACTGATCATTTGCTCGGTACTTTGGTCTTTGCGTTCCATGTACAGAAGCTCAACTAGTATCACTGGAGTTTTCTCTTATGTAATAGCACATGTCAATTCCAAATATTGATTATAACGGGCAGGTACGTGTGTCTCTGTTATTCCCTGTCAACGCACCAGATTAAGTCTGCCCCCTCCATCCGTCATCATGTTTTTCATTTGAGATGGTTCAGATGCAGGGCGATGACAATGAGGGGTCGCAGCGCCTCTGTCATTACCCTCCCTGAGGTCGTAGGTCGGATGCATATCGCCGGGTTTCAGATGACATCACGACTTCTAAAGGCCAGTAATATTTAATACAGATGGGAGGGGACAGGTGAAATTAATATCGTTAAAGCGCAGATTTTTGTTGTAACGTAGCAGGATTTAGGGTCCAGTCGCAATAGAAATGATCAGGTTCAGCATTTGTGAATTTACTTTTTAGGTATTTCAACAAAAAATATAATGTAATCAATAAGGAAAACTGACTTTTGCCCCCCATCTGCGAGTATGACATCATCACGTTCTACTATCTGAGAACCTCCAATTCACAGACTTCTATAGTTGCTTACAATGAAGCAACTTAAATTATTTGCGCAACAGCCGTAACAATACAATAAAGAACAGACCGGACCAGGACCAATGAGCTGGTTACTGAAAGATCAGGAAGATAAGGACAGGATAAAAGGGATAGATAGCTATCTCGCTATGGTGTCCCCTTAGAGCCGGGCCATGTGGTACTGTTATTAAAATACCGGCGTAATTTTGGTAGGTGATATGCATTTAACTGATCACAATATAAACAGCATGGGCGCCGCAGCTGGTTTTCATCTCAGAGGTGAGGGCGGGAAGATGAAGAGCAGAGCGAAACGCTATAGCTAACGCCTTGGGCCACTTTAACACTGACTCCGAAAGTTCTGCAGATGCTACAAACGCTAATAATGACGGAGACAGGATTTGTGGAGTGGAAGATGAACTTTGGCTCAGCCGTGAACTGCTGCCTGGCTGCCTGATGAAGCTCTTTTGCGGCTAACCTTCGGAGCTAAGTTACAGACTTGAAAAGTAGCCGCGCGCTCTGCTCTTTGATGATGTGTTACTGGCCTTGACTCAAAATAAAAGTCCCTGCTACTGATTCATCGTGTTTTGTAGAGCGCACAGAAACTCGTGTGACGATTTATGGTAAGCCTAAAGAAATGGTTAGTTGTGATGTGTGATGGGTTAAAGAAAATGCAAATCTTTGTTATCTGTTTTAGGATAGTAATAACTGTCCTTCAACTGAGCGATTCAAAATAAAATGAATGCAAATTAGAGTACAGATTTTCGGCCCAAGCCCAATATCGGGCCATGCTCTTTTTTCTCTCAGGACCTAGGAAGTTAACAAACTTAAAGGTCCAATATTATGCAGAACAGATTCTTGTGACCTTTAAGCCATGTTAGAATGTTGTTACCTCCTCAAAAACATGCCAATAGTTGTGTTTTGTTTGAGTAAGCCTTAGTCTGGCTACATCTCCAAAGCTCAAAATCCTCTGTTCCACTTTGAGATGTCATGAAACGGCAGTTGTCAAGTTAACAGCTACATTTTACCTGTTGTTCAGTAGAGACTGGCAATTCCAGGGCTGAAATTAACCAAATGATTCTAGTGAAGGTGCGTGGAGTTTGAAAACTCAGTGGAGCACTTCCTGTATTACCAGATGACGGATCACAAGGAAGGTGCGTGGAGTTTGAAAACTCAGTGGAGCACTTCCTGTATTACCAGATGACCGGATCACAAGGTGGAACAGAGTGTTTTCTGTTTGAGAGAAGAACTCAGCCTAAATATGCAGAGTCTGTGTGTTAAACATGTGTGAATGAAACAAAACACAACTCCCGGTATGTTTTTGATGAGGAAACAACATTATAACATAGACCAGAAAGAGAGAGAACCTGTTGCTCTGAAAAAAAAATCATAAAATTGGGAGTGGTAACGTGGAGGACAAGCGCTTTTGGTACTAGCTAGTAGGACGCCACCAAGCATGCACATAATGCTCTAGAAGAGTGCACTTATTTTGTGGGTTGGCTTTATGTTCAGAACATGGTTTGGGTCTGGTTTGAGCAGTTTGTGAAGGTCTTGGAGCGAGACATTCTGGATTTTTTTGTGCTTGATTTAAAGTCTAAATCTAAAATATAAATGTAAAATAACTTATCCAGAATGCTTATTATTGTAACGTGGTACATTCCTAAAGCTCATAAATCTGAGTGATCACAGCAGACCACACGAGGGAATATTTGCTGAAATGGTTTATATTGACAAACATAAACTGTATGGGTGGGAGAGGTACTTAATGCAGCCTTGCTCATTGCCAGGTACATTTCTGTGGCTTTCCGACCTCTGTGTACAGTTTGTAGCGTAGCTGTTTGTGTGTTGACACACTTGAGGCTGGACATTTCACTTGGAGGAGGTCCCTTTCCTATGTGTGGTCTCCGTGTAAACACTCCCAACATGCGTGAGTCGGACACAACATCACTATGCACAAACATGTAGACGCATTCTGAAGCACTGAGCCTTATGCCCTCACAGGGTTTTTTCCCCTTCATATAGGACGCATACTCATTGATCTGTAAGGCAGTGTTGTTGACGGTGTTGTAGGCTTAAATGCTTTCTTGCTTATTTCTGATTCTTGTTCATTATCTTGGTGGACGTGTGTAATCCCTCAGTTGTCCAGTTATGATCTATAGTAAAAGATACGTTCAAATCTGTCAACTATCAACTACAACTTTTTGTCCAGTTGACAAATTTGACTTTTGGTTTTACTATCTTGCTGAACAGCCTTTTGACAATGTCTGTTTTCTTGTGTTGATCCAGTGTGAACTTGCTGCTGTTTTACCCAGATCTGTTGAACTCCATGTTTCCAATGAGGAGAACCTTTTTTTTTGCAGTTCATTTAAATTTATAAGAATCAAGTGAATGGAAATCTTTTCTCCTCCTCTTTTCGATGGGGGGAATTTTATGGTTAGAAAAACAGAATTTGTGGTTTTGACGGTCGAGGTTTGATGCAAACGGCTTTGGAACCTTTTATGCAACCTGGCGTCCAGGAGACTAAAGAAAATATTTAGCTTTCCACCCTTTTGAGCTTTTTAGCCTCTGCTAGGGGAAAGGGGAGAGAGGCTCTAAAAACTGTCCCGAAAGAAATAGTAATAATAAGAAAAAGGCTATCCCCAAGGTCAAATGTCCTGACTGGGACAGCTGCTGGGTCCACACACACATACACTGGAACATGAACATACATATCAACCAAAGTCTGGTTTAAATCCTACAGGTCATATACTCCCTGTGGATATGAAAGGCACTATATAATTCCAGTTCATTAAATGTTGGGAGATTGTCTGATAAGGACAAAAACACAACACTGGACATATACAAAAAGGACCTGTGTTGTATCTTTTACTTGTATTTTGTCCTTCCACTGCACTTTACGCTTGTTGAGAAGTCTAATCTCTGATTAACCATGATGTCATACACACACACACTACTGCAGTCCAAAGCCTCATGTGGCCAATTAGCATGTAGTGTGGCCCAGCTTAATGTAAAGTCCATTACTTAAGATGGCAGCCTGATTGCACTGACTGCTTTATGTTTGACCATACGGCTCCATGAGGTAGCGCTGGGCCACACAGAGGACACTCATGGGCCTGCTGCAGCCCGCAGAAAGAGAGACAAATCACAGCTTTTTTTACTGACATTATAGTGGCAGTGGCTCGGTGGTTAGGGCACTCGTCCAACGCCGTCGGAGGATCGATTCCCATTCGCACCAAGCTCTGTCATTGTGTCTACAGGCAAGACACTTCACTCACCTTGCGTACTATGAATGTGGCGTGTGCATGAGCGAGTGGGGCGGACAAAGGAGCCAATGACACAGATTAGCAGCCTTGCTTCCGTCAGTCTGCCCCAGAGCAGCTGTGGCTACAGTTGTAGTTTACCACCGCAGAGTATGAAGTGAATTAGTCCACCTATTTACACTGGATAATGTTGTAAAGAAAACAACAATTGTCTAGCCATAATTCACAATTTTGATTTAAAGGGTCCATATTACCATTTTTGACCTATGTTATAATGTTGTTTTCTCATCCAAAACATATCCGAAGTTTTGTTTTGTTTCAGCCACACATGTTTAACACACACATCCTTCAGATTTAAGATCAGTTCTTCTCTCAAACAGAAAACACCCTGGTCCACCTTGTGATGTCATGTGGAAAAACAGGAAGTGCTCTACTATGTTTTTAAACCCCATATACCTGTACCAGAATCATTTGGATGATTTCAGCCCTGGAATTGCCAATCTGAACTGAACAAAAGGTAAAAAGTAGCTTTTAACTTGAAAACTACCGCTTCATGACATCACAAGGTAGAACAGAGCATTTTGAGCTTTGGAGATGTAGACAGACTGATAATAAATAACCAATAATTGCGAAATATAGGACCTTTAATTAAGAAAGTCCCACTGAGATTTGGAACATCAATTTTTTAAAACTACATTGTTGTTTGTTTGGTTTTTTTTGTTTGGTTGTTTTTTTTGGCCTAACTAGCTCAGCCTCACACCTTCTTATTGTGCTGACTTTGAAGCGCCCTGTCAGAGTCCAAGCAGGAACCAGCTGGGCCTGTGAACAGATGAGTGCGCATGTCACGGGTGCTGCTGTGAGCTGATCCGTGACTTCATAATTACTCCTGGTCCTTGGGGGGGGACAATCGGGGTGCTGCAGGTGACCTCAGTGGTGACCTCATCAGTGACATCACAGCTCCAGTGCCCGGCCAAACAGGAAGTGCTGATTGAGAGCATGCCGCGTGTGGGCCGCTGCATACATTATGTGATGTGTGCGTCTGCATATTTGAAGGTCTCATTTTAAGAGCGGTGCTGTTCACTGTGCTAATATGGACAAGAAGCACCTGTTTACATGACAGTGTGTTTACGTTTTAATATATTATTGTAATATTATTTAATATCCCTGAAGTACTGTACTGCTATTTTATTTTTATTTTGTTTTATTTACACAGGGAGACCCAATGAGAGCATTTAGACTCTTTTTCATGGGCTCCCTGTTCAAATACAGAAAAATACAAACAAACAAAAAACAAAACAAATAAGTACGTAAGTCCATTTAAAACATTTAAAAAAGGTGTAAGGGTGAGTATAAAAGTTTGTTACCAGATTATTAAATTGCATTTGTGGCACCAAAGTATCTAATTTCGCATGTCCTTGAAATATATTCAATTTTTGTAAAGCAAAACAGACAAAATCCCTTTTTCCCATCTCAGTTCTGGTGCAGATTGATGTTCCAAATTATTCCTTAGACTTCAATCATGTGATCTTGTATTAAATGTTTCCGTAGCATTGATTAACAAGCAAGTCAGATACTCAGGCAGCCTATCAAGTAGTCACTTAAATACATTTCATACAGTGCTGTTCCGTTCTAAGAGACAGCGATGGCCAACCTACTTTTTATACCGTGATGGGTTTCAGATCCATCACCTGTAATGAAACGAAGGGCCGAGTGAAAGAGTGAATCCAACGGTTGATTCAACTTTGGCTTTTACTATGGCTTTTACTAGTGTATCTAAAAGTTTCAAAGCAGCTATAAGTTTCAGTATTGAAGTTAAAGACGCACTAAGTATTTTTTTCTGGTGGAGGTTCACTTGTCTCTATGGAGGTTGATAAGTTTAACGCCAGAAAACTTATCAATCTCTTCTCTCACCAGAAAAGTTACATAGTGCACTTTTTAAAAACTCACTCAACTCTGAATTAACCTGTTAAAATATTTTGATTTATTATTGACAGACAGAGACCTTTATATTATATAACTAAATTATATGTATTTTTTCAGAAACAAAAATGTAGGCTGTAGGACTGCACGATTTTGGAAAAAAAGAATATTTGCAATTTATTCGAATCAGAATTCAGTTCACATTTTAGACTAAGGGAAGACTGGAATGTAACTTTCTGAAGCAATACAAGAGTCCCATGCATTTCAGAACTTATTTGTAGGAGCCTAGACTACAGAGTTTTACAGAGGACATTCTATAATTCAAACGGTTGCAGCCTTTGTGATTTGATAATCGCAATATTTCAAATATTGATTTTGAGTCAGTAGTTTCCAATATCCCTGTAGAAGCAGGGGCAAAGACTAATGGGAGATGTTATTCGACACTTCAATGATTCTGAACATCTTCTAGTTTCTGTATACTCACTAGCACTCGCAACATTGATATTTGATCTGGATACAAGCGATTTATTTGCACTTTCAGTTTAGCACCTGGATTGATAAAACTAGTGTGGCTGAGACTTGATGCATTTTCTGCCCTCAGGCCCCTCTGATGGGCCTTAGAACCAGCAGTGGTCTTTCTACATATGCCTCAGGCGAAGTTCAAAGGTTAAGAGGCAGCATCAGTGAGGTGCTAATAAGATAATATTGAGAAGTGCTTTGATGTCTGTGTGAGCCTGACCTTTGCTGGACATCAGCTGAAGTTGTGAAAGATATCCCTGTTAGGGCCTTTGTAGCTTGGATAGCCAATCCCTCCCACTTTCTTTTCAATACCAGTAAAATCTGAAATCTTCATAGAATGTTATTTACATCCCTTCAGTTCTACGGACACAAAACAGTCCTCTATCGGTAAAACTTTTTTTTTAAAGCAGCTGTTCCTTCAAAGCACTTATCTCTGATTCATTGTGTTCAATGTTCTAGACCAAGAATGCCCTTTGAGAACTTTGGCAAATGCTATTGCAGTATCAATCACAAATACTGCAATTTTTAACCAACTTTATTTCCGACCATTCTGATTAATCTTTGTACTCACATTTGAATACATCTTTTGCAGCAAAACAATCCAAGCCTGGAGAAAACTGACAATAATCTTTTATTGGGTTCATGATGTCTGGCACTTCACAGCATATCAAGGGTGGTTCAAATGAGGCAAAGGAAAGAGAGCGTCACTGTGGAACCTACATGATCTCCATACTAACATCCTAACTTAAGGTTTCATTAAATTACCTTTACAGACAGTATTTGTAGCAATAATTTCTCCCACTGTCTGCAACAACAGCTTAGTATTATGCTTAATGTCTTGAAGACACCAGGGGCTCTCAAAACTTTCTAATGTTTTCACCCTCTTTTCTTCCAGTGTTCATTGAACTACCAGTCAGAAATCAGAATTTTTGCAATGCTGTCAACAAAGCAAAGGGTGGCTACTATGAGAATTATATTTAGTTGAGTTATTTCACATGTTTTATTTACTACATAATTCCATATATGTTACATCATATGTTTGATGACTTCATATGCATCTAAAATGTAAGAAGTAGTAAACATAAAGGAAAAAAACACTGAATGAGAGGGTGTGTCCAAACTTTTGACTGGTAAAAGCGGACAACATATGGAAATTAGCCCATGTCGGCCAACCTCTAAATGGAGCGCATGCTTGAATTTAAATAGAACCATTATGTAATACTTTAAATACGATGACTTTTGTGTTTTCAGTAATCATGATTCTGTCAGAGCTCTTACTCTCTCTACAGCATCCTGCTATAGATTACAGTATTTTTCGTTTTAATGACTTCTCCTATAATTACATTCCTAAACAGACGTATGTGCTGCTTGGTTACTGGTCAGTGTAATCTCTGTCATTGGTTTATTTCTTGGGCTACTGCTTCTGAAAACGTTCAATCTTTATCTTCTCTTATTTCAACTCGTGAGCTTTTTCTCAGTTTGCTTCTCACACTTCATTTCTCTTTGCTTTGGCACCATGCCCTTTGTACTCCTCGGTGCATGTGTATATACAGTAATCTCACAGGTCTTCAGTTGTGGAGTCCCATTAATACTCAGCTTAAATGGCGTGTGACTCTTCCTGATGTATAGGGAGCTAGTAGTCAAACAGCAGGCCGGCCGGTTCTATTGGGAACAGCTTCACCCTCCAAGAAGGTCATGGGTAAAAAGCAAAAGTCAAAAGGCGACAAAGTGTTTTCAAAAATCAAGTGAACACAGTCTATTTAGCTCAAACGGCGTGATTCTAGCATTTTACATGCAGCCCTGCTTCTAGTGCTGCACTTTT
>KN468986.1:19299-53152 GCA_000787095.1 Periophthalmodon schlosseri | reverse complement strand
CCAAAGCTTTTTAAATCAAGATTGCATCGGAAGAAGCAACAGTTGAAATCGGCCATGCGGAATAATTTCCTGATGAAAATTTGCGCTACAAACATTTAGTGCAACAAATGAAGCAACAACTCTGGTTCCATCCACAGACCACCTACACGTTATTGCACCACGCTTCCATACACTGAATGTGCTGCGACCAATCAGAAATAAAAGCAAATAATCTTCAGAATGTTTTTTACCACGGTATTGCATATGTGTTACCAAGGGGTGTCTCATCGGCCATCGTCATACCTAATCGAAATAGAATTTATTTTTAAAAAATGTGTGTAAATATGAACTCAAGTAGTGGCGGCACCACCCAGGGTATGCACACAAGCCGGCCACCTTTGGCAAACAGAACACCTTTTTAGCAGGGGCCCGGTGGTCTTCCTGCGGTCTCACCTTGCACTATGGCCATCCTGGCATCCGTTTGAAATCCAAGCCTGTCCAAGCGTAAGGATGCTACACCTTTTTGGCCTTGGCTCCATACCAGCAACTATAATTGTAGTCCCCAGTCTGAAGTGGATAAACGGAAATGTGGCATAGGTAAGATTGAATCTGAAATATTTTAGTTTCCCCATTAAAAGATCTGCAACTTTAACTAGTCAAGTGTGAACTAGGTTAGTCCTCGTCTAAGGGTAGAACTAATCTTGCTCTCCTCCATTTGAGCAGTATAAATTCTCAGATTACTGCTTTCAAATAGACAGTGGCTTATGGATGGTAGCTAAAACGCCTCAATTTGAAAAACTTTGTTCACATGACTACTTTTGTAACCTTCGCTACCTTATTAGATAGCAAAAAGAAAGCAATACTATATGTGCGTGTATAAGTGAATGAAAGATAATACGTACTTGCCCCCAAAACATTATCTTTCATTTATCCGTCAATACCCTACTGCAGATCTTGAGGAAGGAACCTGGTCAAAAGAATCTGCTGTGAGGGGAAAGTGACACTCTTTGACTAGCTGGTGGCTGAGTGGCTAGCACTCTCTCCTCACAGCAAGAAGGGTCCGGGTTCGATCCTTCTGTCGCCCGGGCCTTACTGTGAGTGGGTTGCGTATTTCTCTCTGTGTCTGGGTGGGTTTCCTCCAGGCACTTCGGCTTCCCACATCAACCCAAAACATGCACCTTTACACAGGTAAAATCCTCCAGCTAAGGTAGTCCTGACCAAGCCTAGCAACAAGATCACGGAGATGGGTCCCCGAGCGCTGCGCTGCGGTGTTCATAGCTCCTGAGGAGATTCCCCGGCAGCACTGAGGGATGGGTCAAATGCAGAGGGTACATTCATCCTACGGAGACAATAAAGTGCACCTTAACACTATGCAAATGTATGTGTATATCCCTGAGCACTGTTACTTCTTGTATCTTTATGTTAGCTTTATGTCTTTAATGCTAATATATTATCACATGGATAATATGCTGGGCTCCAAACATTTTTATTGGTGGAGAGAAGTTTTAAGCTGAATTTATTACCAAATACATTTTCCTGCTAATAGTTACCAATTTGAATGTTATATCTCCTGATGTGCAATAACATCAAGATGCAGTAATGGTGTACACCTCACTATGAAAGAGGCCATTGAAAGCCGCAGGTGGCGACAGGTCTGGCACGCGGCTTGAGAAAATGCAAACGTTAGATTTGACGACCGCAGAGCAAAAGCAGGGAAGTGAAAAAGTTTTTCAGCAAACATTTTTTATAATACATCCTTACTCATTTTGCAGTTGATGGGGGGTAGAGGTTATGGAATTACCAGTTCAGCAACTTTTTAAAACACACATTAAACTGCTTGCTGTCTCTGGCCAAATTTTCATGGATAATATATGCAAAGTTTGTTTTTTAAACCAACAGGCCAAGTAATTAAGGAAGGTGGTATAATTTTTGTTTTCAATAAGTATCACATTAATGTGTTGAAATTGGTCTACGCCGATGCAAGGAAAACACTTTCCAAACTTTTTTACAAGGCAGATATCTAAATGATACCCATTTTGTTTTGAACCACAGAAAAGATATCCTTTCTTAGGATGGCCAAAACCAAATTAAAACGATATCTTCACATTTGAACCCATGCAACAGAATCTGGTAACAAAACCATTATTTACACAGTGATGCATCCAAAACTTTGTTCTATCCGAACGTATTTAATCTTTACCTATTCAATGTGATACCAAAGTCTGTACAATGTGCAGTGACTCTTAACTTAATGAGACATGCATTTGTGCGCTCATGTGTGGGCACCATGGTCTGTGCATGTAGATCAGACAGACACCTGCAGCACACAAAGATGAGCTTGTATCTGTTCTATCAGAGGCACTGTCATAGCCCCAGCTGCACTGCATTCGCTTTTTCAAATGCCAATTCAGGGGTTACCATGGCTACACAAAGGGTACTTAGAAGTTTGGGGCAAGCTATTTTAAAAAGACAGTTACTTCTCCCCAAAAATAAATGCATTACTGTACGATAAATGTATATAGTAACGCATAGTGGCTTAAAATCTAAAACAAATGAGAAAAATATCAGCCTTACCTAGCCTAGAAATCACCAAAAGCACTGACAACAAGTGTTAAATTCATTGGTCACTCTCCCCAGAGCTGAAAGTCACCAGTCACATAAAGTCTACATAGCCACAACAATGCTAGGCCAAAAACTATCACATAATCTTAACACAGCAGACGACGGCCAAACTATTGCTATTACCTAACACACGCTGAGAACAAAACATGTACAGTTAATACAAAGGTGAATAGTCAGATATTAAAAACACTTGACCAATGCCTCCAAGGATTATCACCTTGGCTGACACCCTGAAACTTCACACGCACATGGCACTTCCACCACTGTCAGTTGTTTTTCATCCCATTGTTTAAAATGGGTGTATAGTCTTATAATCCACTTGTTTATACAATATTTCCTAAGTTTTGGAATGAGAGCGGACAAAACCCTGTGTCAGAGTGAAACTGATGAAATTTCGGGAAAGTTTTTGTGTCTGCCTAATGCCGCTTCTCATCACTTTTACGGGCCGTCTTTCTTTTAAGCCAGCCGTCGTCATTAGTACTTGATCTCAGTTCTGTTCACTTCCTAAAACAAATAAAACAACGTGAATGAGACAAGAGCGTGCATAACCCGAAAGGCCTTCATTATAACACTCGATCACCAAATAACCTTTAGAACGCATGACTCCAAAAGCACCGTGTCACTCATCTTTGACCTACGTCGTGCCAATTATACACCCACTCTTCTAGCAGCTACAGCTTGGCACTTTTTCTGATGGAAAGTTGATGTTTCAGTCAGGGGGCGACTCTGACAATGAAATTGGGTGTCTGAGAGTGATAAAATGGAAGGGAAGGGCCATCCATTAAGACCAACCATTTCTGTTTGGAAACTTGTACCCGGCAGCAAATTCGTCCCCATCATCAAGCCTTAATGTAATCACTTCATGAGACCAGGGCATAATGAATATAGTGTTTAGGTGCGCGGATCCAGCACTGGCCCCCGGTGCTCTAGGGAAGTGTACATTTCTGTGGCATCCTGTATTTATTTGAAATACCCTCTGTCTGCTCTTGTACTACAGGCACGGGCAAGTGGGCATCGGACCCCGTTCTGTTCCATCCATTTTCATGATGCGGTCAGGCATTAACAACACTCCACATATATTTTACAGAAATACAACGGTTAAGTTTCACTGGCCTCTACCTTCACTCAATTTGTCTGTATGAGCATACAATTTGTTTCCATTTTTAACTGAAGGTGTACATTTTGTCCCCATCTCACTGTAGGCCCAGTTGGCCTGGGTAATATGCTGCTATTACTTTTATTTCAGCATAATTGAACTCAGTCTTTCATTTAGACTCATGTTTGCTTATAATCCGAACAGACTGTATAGAGCTAATAGACCTGTATAGACCTGCAGACTGTATAGACCTAATCTCTGCAGGTCTATGCCACAGGCCTGACTCTGGCTAGTGACCATATTACTGTCCACACACACCGCTGTCAAGGCTAGCAAAATACAGTGTGGGGCAATAGAAAGGCACACAACTGCTATATCAGTTAAACCGTATAAGGAAGTGGACTAAGAGAATGTGACGTCAGCCATAGCGTTCAGCTCCAGCCAAATGAAGCTCATCACAGAGCGGGCGCTTGGCAACGCTGTCAATCAAACCTGTTGCTAACACTAGCCGGAGCGACCTCGGAGAAAGAAGACGCCTGATTTGTCTGTTATTAATGTTCATATCTTGATTTACAGACACAATAGCGAAATAAAAATACCAGGATCATGTACAGCGGGTTAATACGAACATTTTAAAACCAAAATGACAGTTTTTCAATGGAAAGTGAATTGGAGCGAGACTCGATGGAGCCGAAAGCACGACCATGATCACTTCCTATTTGGAACGTGGTGGCCGCGGCAGCTAGCGTGTTAGCTATGTCCATTTATATATACAGTCTATGGTGCAAACCATAACATGCCTAATGTTTCCCACTGTGCAGGGAGCACTGAAATACTCACTTAAAGAGGGGGTATGATGCAAGATCATCTTTGTAGAGCTTGCTTTTTCTCTGCTTTTTCATAAGTACACAAAAGCAGGATACAAAACATTACAGTGCAGCTTCACAAACCTGACGCGATATGCAGTTTCGTTAGCGGAATGCACTCAAAATAATAAGGGGTAACATGGCGATCTAAATATATTATGTGTTAACAACACCCCATAAAAGTGTAAAACCCCCTCTTTTGTTGCACTTCATTTTAGTATTTTGCTCTGATAATGTCCAGAAATCCGGTGTGATTCCGGTGCAGACATGACGTGTTATTGCTAACATATGAACTTCTGAGAGCAGAGGTGTGTTCACACTTCACACCAAACCTGGAAGATGAAAGGATGTAGATGTCACAACACAGGAATAAAAGTTTCCTCTCTAATAGCGCTGTTTCTTTTACCATTAGACATTGAGCCAGTAACTTTCACCTGAAGCTGAGAAACACATGGTGGGCTTTGGTGGTCTAATACCACTGTAAAATACGACAGCTGGCTTCTACTGTATTGCTCCTCATTATTTCAGTTATTCATAGCTTGACAATTTCAAACCAGAAGAAAGATGGACGCATAAAGTTTTGCTATAAAAATGTCTACCACAGCTAAAGACCTAACACATTTTACCATGTTGGATTTTAATTACCTTCTTCTGGTGAGAAACTGTTTTGTTTGTGTCTTAGATTTATTCAAGCAAAAAAGGCTTTCCCTGGCACTGTTATTTGACAGTTTACAAGACAACTGCTGACATTGCACGGTACCAGTGAGTTTTGCGTGCTTGCTTGTTAGCGTACCTGCGCGCCGTGTCGAATCGCTTACACGCAGTGGTCTTAGGGGCGGGCTAATTCATGTTAAACTTAGATCCACGTTTCGCGGTTAGCTCTAATGACAATTAGTCTTGACACCTGGCAAACGCATGGCACTTTCACATTTAGAGGAACATGGACATGCAACTTCCTTTGGCGGTTTTGGTCACTTCCCATATTTCCATCCTATCCTTCAGTACCACACAGACGGTTTGTACAATTCTGTGTGGTGATGCTTGTGTTTCAGTGGCCCTCTTGGGCCCGTGGTGGTTGTTTCAGTGGATTTTGAATGGATTTACAGTGATGTTTATTTGAGATCAGATTGCCATCTGTCTGGAGCTATGGAGCCGGTGTAAGCCATGGCACTAGGCTAAGTCTGCACAGACCTTTATACATGTAAGGCCAACCTTTCTGAGCACTTTTGACTTATAGCGCTTTCAAAAACACAAGCTAAAATTATTTAAAAGTCACAATGATTTAGACATTATTCCATACGTTATGCAGTTTATTTAATCATACAGGCCGTTCAGATAGACAGCTTAATCCACGTACATATATCACACATGTTTAACTAGTCTATGCAATCTTCAGAACATAAATAATACATATACATTTAGTGTGGCAAACATTTTGCTTATGTTTCTGAATCTGAAGTGACCATCTTTGATATGGACCTCACAGGTCTCCTGCTGGTGCCCAGAGTTAGGACTAAATCTGTAACAGTCTTTCTGAGGAGGTGAGACAGACCTCTACTCAATGTTCCAATCAAGGCTAATGTGTATTAGCTTCCTTAGCACTACTTTGAGCTTGGAGCTTGTCAAATGTGTGGCATTGTCTTTGTGCACGGAGGAACTTAAGATTTAAAAATCTTAGAGTAAGGGGAATAAAAATGTCATTTTTCTCATCTGATTTTACGTATAGTTACAATGGAGGATTTCTGTTTTCAACCTCTTTAAAAGAATTATTTCAAGATGGTAGTAACAAGAAAATTACACCAGGCTTGTATTGTAGTGATGATATTCATGGTTGAAAGGCTCTCAGATATTTATGTAGCTTAAAAAAAAACGGTTCTGTGTTAATGGACAGTTATTTGATTTTATATGAGATAAACTTAAATGCATTTTACTTTACATCACCTCAGCAGTTCCCAAGGACAATTTTATTATGGAATCTATGTGTAAAAATGTGAAAAACATAGTTAGTTAATTTTAAATGATTCATATAAAGTTATTCTTCACTTACCTTTTGCATTCCAGGCATCCTAATTTTTCACCACAATGAGTTTATGAGCACATTTCTCAACTTTCAGAGGCCAGAGTGAAGTTTGCTTTCATAGTAATGGTAACTGTAGCTACCATGCTAAGGGTACACTTCCTGATTATTGGACAATAAAATGGTTTATAATTAGATACAGACAGTTCACAACCTCAAGAGCTGCTTTTGTATTATATCTGTACTGGGGCAGAACGAGTTTTGCTCAAATTTGTGGGAAAAGACGTGTACAGGCCCCTTAAACTAAGCTTTTAACCTTGTGCGCTTAAATGCATAAAAAGTGAACTTGAAAACATTTTTAATAACACAAGCTCTGAAAAATAAATCCCACTGGTCCAAAATGCAAAGTGCAAACAAAAGCTTCTCTTTTATATCTTGTTCTTAAGGTAAAAGCAGATCAAACTAGCGGAGCTTTCTGAACCAAATGAATACCAAATCATGTAGGAGACTTTTCTGAAGTCAGAACATCTCTTTCTTATTTACAATATATTTGATAGAATTATATTTTATTGACTGTTTTTTGCGCAAAATAATCATTAAGAACCTGGCAGATTCCCTCTGCTTCAACACTTTGGCGTAATATTTTAGCCTTTGCCACACAGAGAAAGGAGGTAATAGCTTTAACTAATTTGGCGCAGGGCTGCACAGTCGGAGCCATGTGCCGCAGTGAATGTGTAAAGCTAACGTTAGGCAGAAGATATCTGAGGCTAGCGGCTAGTGGCTTTGACATCCTGTATTACACCTAATTGCCACCAGACATTACTTCCAAATCTGCACAAAAATCCCCCACATCCACCTGCTCTACGCTGTGTTTTTCTTCCTGGGAATAATGCACGGAGTTCCTTGGAGTTATTTTCCGACATCTGAGCTGAGTGTAGGGGCACTGGAATGTCAGGAGAAATTTGAATTTGAAACGTGTTAGGATAGGGGTTATCCCCCTGTGCATTGTGCTGCAGCAGAAAAGTGTATACTTTTCTGATTTAGATGTTATTGTAAGTGTAATGAGATGGAGAAACAGGGCAAGAGTAATAGAGTGGCATAAACATAATTAGGCAAATTTTAAGATGAACCTTTGTAAAATTGAAGGAAACGTTTTATGAAAAGTGTGAAGGTGGTCAGTGTCAAAATATATTGGTGGCCATAATAAAATGACTGGACATTTTTGGCATTTATTTTACTGGTCAAATAAATTTTAGGCTCCCTTTATGAGCTACAGGATTTGAATTCATAAACAGGAACAATAATATTACAGTTGTTCTCTTTACATTATTTACATGAGTTACATTACGCTCATTATGGCCTCATTGTCGGCATATTATCATATTTGTTTTGGTTTGTCAATGAAAAACGGGAGGAATTTTTATTAATTCAAGCAGTACCTTAGTTGGTTTTAAGATTTTGCCACTTTTTGCCAATTTACAAAGTCTGGTGCATGAATGAATGTCTTAAAACGAGTATCGAAACTAGATACTCATTAGAGCAGGTATCGATACTGAAAAAGTCATTGACAGGACAGACATGAACCTTTCGTGAATAGCTTTAGAAAGAGCTGTATCAGAACAAGTATAAGACACATAGACTAGTACAGTATAGGCCCATGGACCATTACGGAACCTACCTGGACGACTGAGGGATTACACAGAAATAACACCATGGTAGTATAAATAAAGTACTACGATTTAATGTTGAAAATCACTTCTATTGTCTAAAGTGTTTTTATTATCATTGCGGTATCAGAATTGATATTGAGTGGATTCCTCAGTATTGAAATCAAGTTTGACATTTAAGTATCGTGACACTATTCTGGACAATAGCCTGGCTTTTTGAGAAACGGCCACTGCTCGGCCTAACTTTAAACACACGTACCTGCCCTTTCCCCACGTTACTGCATCGTGTCAGTGTGAATAGGCTGACTTATGGGGCAGTAATGGATTATTTTTGAAGAACATTTGTCAACAGTATAGAGAAAAGAGAAAAAGATTTACAACCGTAATCAAAAACTGGCTCGCGGTTGGAAATGTAGCGTAAATGACTTCATGAACGTGATGCTATGATTTATCACACGATATAAGTCATAAAAGAACCCAAATCAACAACAAGGACAAATGGTGGCTGGATGTCCTGTGCAGTGTAGCCTGCATGCATTTCTGTCCACATTGCACCACCGAAAAAGCAAACACATGTACATTTGGATATTTTCTTTTTCGCCTCGGATGTTACGCAAACCCGATGCCACCGGGATGATGCATCACGCCGCTAGGGCATCATCAATATGGCTAATTGGGGCTTTCTGCAGATCCTGTGGAGTGCTGTCGTAAATATTGTTACTTGGATCTGACTTGCTATTGCCCAAACAGTTCCATACAGACCAGGCCTTCCTGAGATGAACCCAAGCATATCCTCGCGTCGCTGCGTATCTGTGCTGAGAGGAAGCATGCCCAACTGCGTTTTGGCACTTCATTAAACAAATCAGTGAAATACTTACACCGCTGCACTCCAGGGACACAGAGGGAGAGAGGGAAAATGGGCGAAAGGAAAGACGGGGATAAAGCTTTTGTATTATGGACTTTATAAGCAATAAAAGTGCATAGTATTGAGATTTTTCTTTTCATTTCAGTCAGGAGAATTTTCAGTTATTTTGAAAACGCTCTCGCTGTCCTGTATTGACAAAATTGAAATAAAACACATTTGAAGCTCCAAAAAGCTCATTATTACCTCTTAATTATTTTTTGATTTAAATACATTGTAGCTTTAATATGTTTAACTACACGCTCAGTAGTGTCTGTGGTGCTCTGTGGGCTGCTTAGTACTGAGCCCAAAATAGAACAGGGAATCCTGCTTGTGTTTAAAAGTGGGAAACACCCCTCCGTGTGTCACAGTGAGGCAGACAGGACCGGCGGCTCTGACAATAACAAATGACCCGCTGTTGTGCCATTTCAGGTTGGGTCACTGGAATAATACAGGCCGCACCGCAGCTGGCTCTGTGATCACATGTTCCTACGCGTGTGTGAGTTTGTTACGTGCTGCAAAGGTTAATTTAAGCTACACGATTTAGTCATTGTAATGCCAAATTAAAATGTATTGGTTTGTTTACAGTTCAAGTTTTTTACAATATGTCGTGTTAAAAATGTCTATGGGTGATACTATGCCTGATTTTTAATATATTGACGTGAACAAAATGTATGCGCTTCCTCTGTGCGTTCTAGGTAAAAAATTCCAGTAAAGACTTCGCCTCGCAAATCCAGAATGATGTCTCTCTGTATTTTTTATACAGAGTGATATCAGTTTGGTCCCCACGTCCTCCGTTGCATCTCGAGCCCGGTCAAACGTGATCGTGCAATCAAATTTGTTTTTTTCAGTGACACGTGCGAGACAAAGAAGCTCATCGGCCACCTATGATTTACAAATACGATCAGATTTATCTCGCTCTTAGTGTTTCGCTCATTGATTCTGCAGAAATATTTTTTCCGATACGGATGGACCACGCATGTCCCCGATTGGCTAATCCACCTGTCGGTCATGCCCACTTGAAAACGGGGAGATTGACAGGTGACATAACATATTGAAGAAATGTGTATTCTGTATCCCAGGCAAGTAAACACTTGATTATTCGAGCTCCACCCACAAAATGATCCTGTACGTGCACAGTGCTCATGAAAACCTCAAAACATAGCAAAAGCAACATGAAGCAACTAAGAAGTGTACATTTTTATTTCGGGCGACAGTAACTCAGTTGGTACAGATCCACTTACCCAAAGGTCGGCGATGCGATTCCAGCTCCCACAGATGAATGCTGTCGTTGCTTCCTTGAGCAAGTCTCCGTACACTGGTGTATGAATTGTGCATGAAAGTCTCCGTACACTGGTGTATGAATGTGTGCATGAATGGGTGAGTGGTTCCTTGATGTGAAGTGCTTTGAGTGCCTAAAAGGTGGAAAAGTGCTATATAAAATGACCGTTTGCCATTTCACTACAACTTCAGATGTTCATCATATTAAAGGTCCTCTATAGCCCTTAGTTTATATGGGTGAAATGATTCGTGAAATTGTTAGAAAAAGATCATGGTTAGTCAGAGTATTGTTGGGTTTTAAAGCTTGTATGGGAAATTCTGTACACTTGATAACATATGGATATAATTTTGTTAATTTAGTTGTAGTGGAGTTGTATGAAGATTTTGTGGCAAATTTTATCTTTTACTCTATTTTGACTTAAAACCTTGTATATCGACGCGAATACGCACAAAACTATAAATTCCGCCTTTGTCGAGACGTCTTTCCCCGCTCTCTTATCACACGCTTTAACCCCCGCCCCCTCGTGCTCGTCCTGCGTTACACATTTAGCACCGCCGCCCCATTGCTGCCCACCCAGGTCCACCTCAATGGAAACAGGCCTGGTCTGGTTACCCACCGTGGAGATGATGGATTGACAGCTCACTTACGGGAAAAGCCGGAGCCTTCAGATAAACAAGCGCAGTTCTGCATTAAATATGGACAGGAGAAGCAAAACATGGTGTACCTTTAGACCGGAGCAGAGGGAAAGGGGAGACCTGAATGTGGTTTACAGCAGTGCATTAAAGTCTCAAACTGACATGTTCAGTGCAGGTCACTCATCTTGAAACAAAAGTAAATACGACTGGAGTTTTTGTGCTCTAATTGCTTTTCCAAATTGCACCAAGATGCTATCTGCTTTTACTACAGCTATTATGTCCATGTAATGTCCAGAAACATAGATATGTAAACGTTATAGTATTCAACTGACACGTGATTTATTTTAGATAACTTGAGCAGACTAGTTTGTTCAAGTATCAAGATTTTGATGCCTCTTGTCAACTTTGTGTTGAGCCCATAGACTGTATATATAAATGGATATAGCTAACACAGCCTCCGCATTCCAAATAGGAAGTGCTCATGGGCGCGCTCCCGGCTCCATCGACTCCGGCTCGAATTCACTTAATATTGAAAAACTGTCACCCCTCTCTCTGCAACTTCTGCAGTGAGCCTCATCATTTTGGTCTTAAAATGTTTGTATTAATCCGTTCTACATGATCCTGGTATTTTTATTTCGCTATTTTGTCAGTAAATCAAGATATGAACATTTATAACAGACAAATCAGGCGCCTTCTTTCCCCAAGGTCGCTCCCGCTAGCGTTAGCGACAGGTTTGATTGACAGCGTTGCTAAGCGCCCACTCCCTGCTAAATCAGGGGTGTGGGCGGGAAGGGGCGTTACCTTCAACAGCCTCGTTCCAGATTGGCTCTTTGGTTGCTATGATACTCGTGGTCGGAGTTCGAAATATGGAACTCGGCTCCAAATTCGCCCCTATAACTGCTCTAGCCTCGATGAGCTTCATTTCACTGGAGCCGAGCGTGATGTGTGACGTCACACTTCCTTAGTCGACTTTTTTTTACAGTCTATGGTTGTGCCATATTCTCTTTGCAAAACCACATCATTTTCACTGAGGAAATGGCAAGGGATATATAGACACGGTTGCCTAGCCAGCCAGAACCACATGCTGTGACAAAACTTTACAAAGATGAGTGGATCTGGAGCCGTATCCTGTCTCCCTGATTTCAGAGGGCATGATTGACAGGTGGATTAACCAATCAGAGAGACGCATGGTCTGTTCGTGTCACAAACAAACATGGCTGCTTACATGTGAAAAAGTACCATACTCTTATTTATCCCAGGTAAAATTATAAAAGTTGTATATAGTATTTTCTGCATTTGATAAACGTGACACAAATTAGCAACTGTGGTTGGACCGTCTCAAGTTAGGACGGAGGTTTGTCACACTCTATTATCCGGTTCCAGACCCTTCTGGATTTGATCAGAATGTAGAAGGGACTGGCTGCTCAGGCAATAGACATGGGATATATAGAGGGTTTTTTCATATTCTTATTCTCATTCTAATCACTTGATAGAAAATGCAGTCACTGTATAAAATGTGTATCGATACAGTACATACATAATGTGTGACTCACTGAAAAAGACAGTTGACTAGATTTCATTTTAGTTGTCTTTCGTAGACTTACCAAGAAGTACTCTATGGGGCCAAATCAAATGGGAAATTGGTCCAGATCTTTGCCCTCCTAAACGCTGTATAAAAGCCATTTTACTCATTACCCTGCCATAAGAGATGCTTGGCTGCATTACTCTTAGATTGGCTGTGATGGTAGCAATTTCATCTTACAATCAGATTCAGACAAATTAATTTCTGCGGCAAGAAAAAATAAGTAGACAGACATAGTAAGTCCATTAAACAAATGGCAAATTATTACTTAGCCGACCTCTACTTGTCTGGGTCTAGAAAGAAAGAAAACTGCTGTAAAGTTTTAGCCATATAAATAGGAGGAAATTAATTAAATGCAGGGCGGGTGGTTTGGCGCCATGGAAAGAATACACAATTTCGAGCCCTGCGCCAAGAAGCCAAATGGACAAAATGAAGGTGATCAGTCATATTTTTCTGCTTTTTGACATTAAGCATATGCTTTTTTTTCGAAGAGGTCAGCTAAGCAATTTAGACAAATTGGCCAAAATTGCAAAGGTAAACAGAGGGAGAGGTCCCGCAGTGCTTGTCTCACTCTTTTTCTTTCCCTGTGCCTCACTTTCAGACACTAGTTTGGTAAATCCCTTACCTGAATTTTCTGTGACAGACTGTTGAGCCAAAACAACTCAGGAGATATGTGTGTGTCATTATGACCAAACCAGGTCTGCCTCATAAAAATAGCACAAATTGAGCTATATACCCAACATGTCCTATTATTAAGACACAGGTGACAGCGGACGTTAACTAAACAGTTGTTTGAAGACCTCTTTAAAAGTCAATAGAAACTCATAGACCTTTTACTGCTGTTGTCCATAAATAGCAAACCTTGTATTTGAACCAGCTAGGTCATTCTCCTAGGCAGCGGCCCGGTCAGTCAAGGCATAACAGCCGAACTTCAGCCAATTTGAGCAGTGTGTTTCCACGCACAAGATGAATCATAAGCTGCAGACTCACACACAGTGACGGGCCTTTCGCTTGCACCTTTTGGGTCTAGACAGGCGTGCAAGGTGCTGAGCGGAGAGAAAGAAGTGTAAGGAGATTGGACATATCGTCCGCTGAAATGTGGGCACCAAATGCAGGTTGCTAGGACAACGAGAACATTTTGTATTATTCTAATGCTGATTAACTCATTTGGGAGATTCCATTATTTTTCTTTTTTAGGTCATTGGCATACATTAGTTGCCTCTAAAAAAGCAACACGAGTATATGATTGTTGGGAATAATGATAAATAAATGTTAAAGAAAATCGCATTCCTTCATACTGTCATAATAATAATACTGTCACTATAATAACAAATCAGAAAGTTTGATGTACGTATTTTGCATATTTTAAAAAGATATACTTTTAAGTGATAGTTGTGGCCACATATTTAAAAAAACAACAACAAAAAAACAAACTATAGAACATTAGCCATCAATTTAAATGTATAACCATAGTCATGTATTTATCTAAGACTTTGTCCCAGTGAAGACAGTTCTATTCTGTCCTCTGCTGTCTGCCTGAGAAAACACACTACTGCCATAACCATAATCACCTAATTGCCGCTGCCCTGCCTCATTAGAAAACAAGTCCAACTGGAAAATGGTGTTAAGTGACCTAAATTAATGAGAGCGTCACCTTGATACTTAGTCATCAGGGACTGACTCAGAAGTACGTCAGTCCTGAGGAAACGGTTGCTCCATAAACTGTCAGCACACTGGACAGTGGCCTCCTGCAGAACCACGGGGCTGTGTCAGGTGTTCCAGGATGCACGGGAACCCTGACACTATAGTAAGCAAAGTGGCATGCCAACAAACAATAACCCCAAGGTTTTCAAATTTAAACAGATTCAACATGATTTTTCATGAAGCAGACAACATATTAACTACTATATTAATTAGCAATTAACAATTATTTTCAATTTTATTATCAATTAATCTAGTGATTATTCCTTTGATTAATCAGTTAGTTGTTTAGATTGCAAAAGTCCAATGAAAATGACATTTTTGTAAATTGCACCAGATAAAACCGAAGTGAAGCTGCTTAAGGACATGCCGGTGGAATGTATTTACAGACAAACAAGAGTTTTGCCGAAATTTACATATTTCCTGTGTCATTTCTGTGTAATTCCTGATCTGTCTGAGTCATAAAACCTCATCTCATGGCAAGTTTTGTAGTAAGCAGTGCTTTTCCAATAAAATGTAAAATCATCGCGTGGCAAAAGTACAATTAAATAGTTATGAATTACATCCAAATAATCCCATTTTCCCTTCACTTCTGCCTGTTTGAAGCATGGCTGAAGTCACTGTGTCCTTTCGTACGCCCTACTGGTCACTGGTGAGCAGACTGCATCAACCGCGGTTCCGAACGTCTCATTAACTTGTGTTGTTGTGCTCTGCTATGGAGGCAGACACTCTTTACATTACAACCGGAGAGGCCAACAGCTGAATAAACCCCATGATAAACCCATGGAGGAACTGACCGTCTGAGGAGATTTCTAGTAGTTTGGGATGACAACAGGAGCACCGACTTTCAACACAAGCAACTGAAATAATTTGCTTTTAGCTTCACGTTTCACAATTAGATGTACAGGAAGTCACTTAATCAAACAGTGAGCTAGTATCAGGGCTAGTTTGTGTGAAATGGAGGATCCGGACAGAGCAGTGGAGTGCCAACGGCTGGGGCAGCTGGGTGACGTCTGATCTGTGACCTGTGTGTTTATAAGGCGACAGAGCTAGCGGAATAACGGAACTATTACACGTGTGTGGGGGAACATGTGGCTGTTCTGGACCTGCTCTGCTTCAGGGAAATACAGGACATTTTTTCAGGAAAGACGTGGTTTTGATTTGCATCTGTGAGGCGAGTGTGAGCGTGCAGTTCTAACACAGGGCTGTGTTTAAGGTGATGTTTGTGACACATGAGGCCGTATTATGTCTGTCTGACCAGTGCACCTGTCTGAGCTGTGCACCTGTCTGTCTCTTCATGAATGTACATTTTGTGTACTAAGTGCATTACACATCTGTAGAGCTGTCTTATGTTGATTTTTAGATGCATAATGATAATTCCATAGATAAAAATAGTACTGGAACCTCAGCTGCATAAATAAGTGCAGGACAGATCTGTGAAGAAACAAATAGCCCATACCTTACCATTTTCTTGCGCTTTATGCGGGGCCGGGTCAAGGAGGTAGCAGCCTGAGCAGGGAGGCCCAAACTTCCCTCTCCACACACACCTCTTCCGGGGCAATCCCGAAGTGTTCCCAGGAGAGCTGAGAGACATAGTCCCTCCAGCGACCGCATCACTGCATCCACAAAACACATTTGGACTGGTTGGGCAAACTCCCATGAATCCTCAAGCACCCGAAGGAGAGTATAGAGCTGGTCAAGTGTTCCGCAACCGGGACGAAAACTGCACTGCTCCTCCTGAATCCAAGGTTCAACTATCAGTCGGGTTCTCCTCTCCAGTACCCTGGAGTAGACCTTACCAGGAAGGCTGAGGAGTGTGATTCCCCTGTAATTGGAACACACCCTCCGGTCCCCCTTCTTAAACAGAGGGACCACCACCCCGGGCTGCCAGTCCAGAGGTACTGTCCCCAACCTCCGCGCGATGTTGCAGAGACTTGTCAGCCAAGACAGCCCCACAACATCCAGAGACTTAAGGTACTCAGGACGGAGCTCATCCACCCCCAGAGCCTTGCCCCGGGGGAGCTTGCCAACACCTCAGGAGCTTGCCAACCACCTCAGTGACTTTAACCAGGGTGATGGATGAGTCCGCCTCCAGGTCCCCGGTGTCTGCTTCCTCCTTGGAAGACATGACGGAGGAGATCCTCAAGTATTCCTTCTACCATCTGACAACATCCCCAGTCGAGGTCAGCCGCGACAAGCACCGCAGACTTTACGACCACAGCTACTAGCAGCATCAACAATAGAATCCAATACAATCCAATATATACAAATATTAATAAACTATGTAGGTCTAGGCTTCTCTAATTTGACTCCAAAAAAAATAAACAGACTAATTTTCAATGTAGTTTGTGGCATTTTTAAATTGTTAATGACTAAATATTGATGTCCACCCCAAGTCTGCTTGCCTACCCAGAAAAGTCACCGCACACTACTGCACTTTGATTATTCGATTACTGAAATAGTTGACAACTATTTCAGTAATTGATTAGTTGTGATTAATCGATTAACTTGTCGTTTGGGCAACTAATTACTAAAAAACAAATTCTTCAATTCATGTAAGTATTACTTGGCTTTGTGGTTGAGTGGATAAAACATTGTATTGCTTTGGAGGCCATCCTAAGTTATCTTAAAGATCCCAGAATTAAACAAAGCAAAGCGCAGCAAATCAAGAGAGGATGTTATCAGTGTTGACAGTGAATGGCGTCCTAATAGCCCTGATGACTGCAGGGATGACCCCATTATTGTAGCCACCTGCCACTGAGCGGCACAGGTCTCATAACTCATGGCCCCAGGTTACTCTCTGATGACTTCATTATGTTTGTTCCCATGGCGCGCCATTCCTACCTGCTGCCCCCTAACCCCTGGATACACTGGTTAAGAGCCACTTTCTGCAGCAAAGGAGATTCTAATATTGTGGGTCAACATAACCAGTAGAACTGTTTCAACTTTTTCTTTTCCATGTATTTTGATGTCTGGGTTTTGATTATATTTTTTCATAGTAGTTCAAATGGAAATGTCTTTCTTTCTTTTAATGAATGAATATGAACCACATCCGTCAAGACTCAATTGTAACTCAACTTGAATTAGTTCTACTTAAAATAGATCTAAATTGTCAGGAAGCGTCTGAAGAGGGACCAAGTTGCATTTCCCAGTGAAATGTGCTTTAGCCCTCCAGTCACCATGATGAGCTACTTTGAGAGGCGTCTGCTGTCGATTACACATTCAGTAACTTCTTCTGTGAGACAGAACTTTGAGGGCCAATTACACTCACCAGATCAAATAGACACATGCTGCACAACTGACTTCCTATGGGCGATGAGCAGATTGGTGTGTACTGAGGTTCACCTTCGGCCAATTTGAAATTGTAATTGATCACCATACTCGTTTTCATTATAACTGCCAATAATTAATGGTCTTATGTCATCCTTAATGAACTTTCAAGATTAAATGAAGGTAAAGAAAGAAAGTTCACGGTTGTAAATACATAATGCAAATAATACATAATACAAAACCAAAGAAAGATTTGGAGATAAACATGCGTTTGTCTCCAGTAGGTTAGACTACTGTAAGGGTCTGCTCACTGCCCTCTCCAAACAAGCATTAAGACAGCTGCAGTACATCCGAACGCTGCCCTCTCCAAACAAGCATTAAGACAGCTGCAGTACATCCAGAACGCTGCTGCTCAGGTCCTGACTAGAACCAGGAAGTACGAGCACATAAGTCCTGTGCTCAGGTCTCTGCACTGGCTCCTGTGGCTCAGAGAAAAGACTTTAAAGCAGCTCTGCTTGTGTCCAAGTCTCTCCATGGCCCAGCACCAAAGTACATCTCCGTCATGTTAGTGCCATATGAACCATCTTGCACTTGAGGACTTCAGGGGCCGACCTCCTGCTGCTGCCAAGAGTCAGGACTAAACATGGGGAATCAGCATTTCAGTTTTCACTTTTCACTTTTAATATTAATTTTAAGATGATTAGTTATGTTTTGATTGGTTTGTATTGTTATTTTAATGTCTTTCTTATTCTGTAAAGCACTTTGAATTACTTTGTTTACAAATTGTGCTATACAAATAAACTTGCCTTGTCTATTCTTCTGAATTTAAGTCATTACTACTGGATGCTTTAGATTCGTTCAACAGAACACTTTCCTCCTTATATGACCAACAGCAACAGTATTTAAGTTAATACAAAAACTAATCGCCATTTGTCGGCCTATATGGAAAGTTTCATTACATGTCACAGGCATTGTTAGTTTGCTGGACTAGTTTTGTGACATAAATTCAAAGAGACTATAGTTTACCTTTAATTCATTTTTGTCTGTCTATGGACTTATCTCAGTGCTTTGCGTTGATGGTATCCCCTTCACTCTGACAGAGAAATCCATATCCCTTCCAAAACTAATACCCGTAAGCTCTGTAATATGGTAATTTGTAGCGGCTGGGGTAAGAAACATGGATTTTTCAATAACGTGGATAAGCGGACTCATATCGAGGCTTGATTTGGTTTGGGGTGGAAACGAGGGGCACAATGAAGGGTAAGGTGAAGCAGAGGTTATTCAATAACGGGGGTGCTTGTTATTCCAGCAGGGGACTGGGGGATTTATACGCTGTCTGTGAGCAGGCACTGACAGCCTCGTAGACTGACACTCCGACCACTTCCCTGGGGAGACATAGCAGGACAACATGCTACGTGCTGTATGTATGTAAACCACACAGGCTTCTTCTCTTACTTTCTTATGCTTTACTGAACTTCTCTGAGAAAAATAATAAGTCATCAGGATGATTTTGAATATTGCCCACCTCTATTTTGAAAGAGTAGCCGTCACTTAAAATGACATAAAATAATCTGAATATTCTGTGTCCGCTGCAATAAAACACAATTTTGATTTAAGTTGAGTATTAAATGTACGATATTATGTAAAACTGACTCTTGTGAGCTTCTAGCCATGCTATAATGCTGTTACCTCCTCAAAAAAACAAACACACATGTTTGAGCAATCCTTTATTATTAGTCTGTCAACTTAATAGCTCAAAATGCTCTGTTCCACCTCCTGATGTCATATAGCGGCTGTTTTTGCACGGCTACCTTTTACATTTAGTTCAGTAGAGATGGGCAATTCCAGGGCATAAGTCATCCGAATGATTCTAGTGAAGGTGTATGGAGTTTGAAAACACAGTAGAGCACTTCCTGCATTGCCACATGACATCACAAGGTGGAACAGGGTATTTTCTGTTTTAGAGAAGCACTCAGCCTAAATATGCAGGGTTTGTGTGTTAAACATGTGTGAATAAAAAAAAACCCCACAATTCTGGGTATTTTTTTGATTATAACATAGATCAGAAAATACTGTATTATAGGCCCTTTAAATAAATAATTATTTGCTTTCCTATTTTTTTACTTTTAGATTTATTTGGATTTAGATGATATTGTATGTCAGTAAAAAAGCCTGAGTGGTTAGCACTCTCTCCTCACGGCAAGAAGGTTCCAGGTTCAGTCACCTGGTCGCCCAGTCCTTTCTGTGTGGACTTTTCATGTTTCTCCCGTGTCTGGTTAGGTTTCCTCTCAGATCAACCAAAAACGTGCACACTAGGTAAATTCCTACAGTTATGGTAATCCTGCCCAAGCCTAGCAACAAGATCACAGAGATGGGTCTCCAAGAACTGCGCTGTGGTGCTCACTGCTTCTGAGGAAACTCCCCAGAAGGATTGAAGGGTCAAATGCAGGGGACAAATTTCCTTACGGGGACAATAAAGTGTACCTTAACCTTGACCTTGACTTTATTCAGAAGTCTACTTTGCTTGCGACGATGCATCTTCACTATACATATTGCGATCATTTAATTTCATCAGTGCTAAAACTCAAGTCTCTTTGTGCTAAATGCTTGTGTCCATATGTCAGTACAGAGAAATGTGCAGTCACGCACTTTGACATAGCAGGTTCAAAAAGAAAAAAAAAAAAGACAATGATTAAGTGAACTCCCCCTGCTGCATCATACCTGAGTCCTGGGCCTGCTGGAGTGGCATAATGAGGAGCAGACATGAAAGCAGCCCCTCGCACAGCAGGAGGCCCATACTGGGAAGTGTTTGGGCCGCACTATCTTCTCCCTAATCTCCTTCGACAAAACAAGAGCAGAGACAGATGGTTGTGATAAGACAAAAGTACCTCCACCGGAAAGGCAGAATACATCAAGTCAGGAAGAAAAATGTGTTTGGTATTCATCTCCTCTCCCAAGTAGTTTAGTATTTTCTGAGTATTTATATTTGCTTTGTGTTGGGGAGTCCTCAACTTAAAGGGCCATTTGTAGTACGCTGCTGATTAGCTTAACTTAAAGGGAGCACATTATGAAAATTTGACTCCTACAATGTTTTAATTGTTTTCCCTTCTCAGTTACCCACTCAAAGTTGTTTTTGGAGTGATTCATGTATCCTTGAGTAATCTGTATTGATTTGAGGGGCCGACAGCTACACGGCTCTGTGTTGTGATAACGTTGACAGCGACGTCAGCTTCCATTGGGCACCGCAATTTTCTAAACCGGAAGTCAGTGGACTTGTTTCTTTTATTAAGTTGTTTTAGATGAATATTGTGATTTAAAAATGCAAATTATAATCTACGAGCGTCATAGATTATAACTATATAGCAGAGGCAGCACAGTAGGTCTTCTTTAACAGTGATACAGATAGGATTCAGTTGGGTACACTGCTTGCTAGCATGAACTGTAGCTATCCATAGCAACCTTTATCAGCCAAGTATGTAGAACACAGTCTGTGTCTGTGTAATCCCTCAGTCGTCCAGGTCTGATTCATAGCAAAAGAAAAATCAAATCTGTCAACTGGTCGTTGTAGGAGTGAAGACGTTTCGCTGCTCATCCAAGCCGCTTCTTCAGTTCTGGTCAGATCACTGGTGGACACTGCCTTATATCTATCTGAAGGGAGGAGCTAGCTACACTGAAACTCAAAACACCTATTGTTAACAGTTTCTGTTTGTAGGTTAGGTTTATTGTGCTACCATAAGTGTGCACTGTGCCTAAGTCTTACTTTGCATAGTTATTCAAGCCCCTAATGAGTGATTTCACACCTATCAGCATCCTGACTAGCCCTGTTGTTTTCTTTCTTCTCTTTGTTTTGCTTTGGGTCTGGGGATGGAGTTATAGATGGGGGATAAATGATGTCTGAGGCCCCCATTCCTGTTCAAGGAAGGATTGTCCTTCCTAACATTTCTTTTCAAACCATTTCTTTTCTTTGGTTAAGATCTGTACCACACTATCTGCAAAGGAGTGGCTAGTGGCTTTGAGATGGAGATGTACAGCGGACCGGGGTCCCGAAGAGCTGACGACTGAGGGATTACACAGACAAGGAGAACGTGGAGAAAGCCCTCTCTGCTTGTGGATATCCAAAGTGGGCCTTCAATAGATCTAAGTGAGCTAAAAAACAGAACAACAAGGAATCTGAACCTAGAAGGAAAGGTGTAACCATAGGGTAGCACAATAGACCTAGCCTACAAACAGAATGTGTTAACAATACGTGTTTTTGAGTTTCAGTGTAGGTATCTCCTCCATTCAGATAGATATAAGGCAGTGTCCACCAGTGATCTGACCAGAACTGAAGAAGCGGCTTGGATGAGCAGCGAAACGTCTTCACTCCTACAACGTTTTGTCCAGTTGACAGATTTGATTTTTCTTTTGCTACACTCAGTTTGTGGTTAGAACTGTTTGGCTGTGGACATGCCAGATGTAGTAGATGTTGTAGCAGTCATTAAGAAAGGTGAGTCACTTAGCGTTTGCTGGTTCATGTCTAACCCTGAAGTGCATTCTGTCATTGTGTACTTGAGTAATGTTCCTCAACCACACTGCCAACCCAGTCACAATAAAGTAGCTGTTTGTGAGATCCAACTTTTCCTTTAACTCACTTCTGTATTTAGTATTGGAGCGATGGCTTCTTTATAATCAATCCCACACTTCTGAACTTCAAATCAGGCAAATCTAGGGGTAATAATGTACTCAGATTTGAACTTTAACACCCACATCAAATCAATAAACTCTGCAGCTTTTTACCATCTAAAGAACATTGCAAAAATGGTAAAAAGATATACTGTCTAAACCAGACTTCGACAGACTTCCATGTCTTAGACTATTGTAACGGCCTGCTCAGTGGCTTCTCTAAACGAGCGTTAAGACAGCTGCAGTACATCCAGAACGCTGCTGCCCAGGTCTTGACTAGGACCAGAAAGACGAGCACATAAGTCCTGTGCTCAGGTCTCTGCACTGGCTCCTGTGGCTCAGAGAATAGACTTTAAAGCAGCTCTGCTTGTTACAAGTCTCTCCATGGCACCAAAGTACATCTCTGACATGTTACTGCCATATGAACCATCTCAGACTCTGAGGACTTCAGGGACCGGCCTCCTGCTGGTGCCCAGAGTCAGGACTAAACATTGGGAATCAGCGTTTCAGTTTTATGCAGCTAAAACCTGGAACATTCTTCCTGAAGACGTGAGACAGGCCTCTACTCCGACAATGTTAAATTCCAGGCTCAAAACAGTTCTGTTTAGCTGTGCATATGACTGAAAGTTTTTTATTCTGTTCTCTTCTTATTTATGTTTTGATTTGTTTGTGTTGTGATTTTAATGTCTTTCTTATTCCGTAAAGCACTTTGAATTACTTTGTGTACAAATAAACTTGTCTTGCATTTTGCATGTTGCACTTTTGCTGCAGTTTTTCCCGTGCCAGGGTCTTTTCACAAGCAATCTCCAAATCTAAACTCAGACACTGTTAAAATACTGACATATGCTCACCAAATCTGGTAGTGACTGTGGTTGTGTAGTTAATTAGAGCCAACATGGCCACACTCTTAATCACCTCCATGTCTGCCTTCACACAGTTTGTTAATTCTGGATTTTGGAGATTACCCCGACCTAATGGACCCATTAATTATATACAGTTTCTGTGTTTTTAATTAGTCATCTCTGCTCACAGCCAATCAGCGGGCCGGGTTGTTGCAGCCAGGAGCCCAGTGTTATGTAGCGTTACTCATAACAGCTGCTCGGTGGTCAGCCTGAAAAAAGAAGCGTGAATGATGTGTTGGCGACTTGAGCTGTGATGATTTTTGCTCGGAGCTTCAGAAGTGTTCAGTGGGCAAGCCTGACAAATATCAAAATGCGAAATTATTGTTTTATAAATAGATGTAAAGTTGTGTCTCGATGACTAATCTTAAGTCTGTTCCCATCATGCCTGTCTTGCCCCTGAACAAGTGGAAATGTTTTTCTAATTTGTATATTTTCTAAAGTAGAAACCAAAGCGTCTGGTTGTTAATTAGCAGCTGCAAAGTACTCCATGATGTATAGCGCTTCATCATGGACATATAGGCGGCCGGGGTGCCTGCTACCGCCGGGCCCTGCATTCTAATGGGAGTCAGATGCCATAATGTTTACAGCAGGCTTCAGTCTGGCACAATCTGGATAATTATGTGAAAGTTGCAGGAAAAGAATTGGCGTCAAATTTTTGTTCTTCACACTCTCTAGTAGCAAATCAAACATGCAGTCAAACTATGCAGCTAAAATGTAACATAATATTAAAATATAAATAAGTAACACATGGACTATGGTTTGAAAATTAAAAAAAAAAAAGACTTGATTACATTACTTGAGACTTTCATCTTCTTCTCCAGAAAGGGAATATAACAATATGGTAGTTTAATGATGCCGCTACGCAAATACACAATTATATAGTATAAACACAATAAAGAGATAAACAAGTGAGGATTTCCTATTCCAACATTTGTATTTCCAGGATGAAATACACATTTGCCATATGGAGACTAGCGATGTAACTATATCCAAATCTCACGGTACAATATTATCAACATTATCAATATTATCTCACGGTACAATATTATCATGATATGCATCTCACGGTTTGATATTTATTGAGACATTTTGGAAAACCTAACAGAATTGTTGATATTTTGCTTTTAAAATATCTTGACAAGACTTTGGTGTGAATCATTACTGTCATAATCCCAAGAATTAAGATTTAAAAGAAGATATTTCTTCATGCTGTTTGCACTGAAACCTACTTTTAACCAACATATCCTAAAACAAAACCCATTATATAAACCGTAACTGTTTATGCAAGGTTAGAATCAGGCCATCAGTAAATTTGGGTAAAAAGTTTATTTAAAGTTAGAATGATTCACTTTCAATTAGAAATGATCCTGATTATAAAAATGCCTTAAGCTCTATGAACATTTAAAGAGATAAAAAAATGGGCCTAATATGCTCCTTTAAACTAAATTTGTGATTAGTTCCACAACACCCACATGTTCCTCTGCCTCTGCCCAAGTAGTCATGCAGTAGTCCTTTAACTATGCAGTGTCACCTCTGAGTTCGACCCGTGACTCTGCTCATGAATGGACCAAAGGGAAGGGAGGTACTGTCCCTTTGTCCCTTCCAATTCATCTTGGCTCTATACAAGGCCTCTTTCATCCAAGCTTCTTTATTAAGCTGTCCTGAAGCCACCCAGCGATGATGGGTCTACAAGTCCAATATGTGAGGAGTCCAAAGGTCGGATGTGTGGGATGGCCTAAAAAAGGAACAGGAAGTGTCGGGGGCAGGACGAGAAGGCATTAGGGATGAATAAAGAGTCAAACAGGAAGGAATTTCAACTCACAGAGTGAACTTGAACTTATAGTAATAAAACATGCACAATAACTCAAGCTCCAAACACCTGCTGGGTGCTGCTGCGCTAAATCATTGCAGTGACTGTGATTGGTCCTTGGGGAGTTTAGTGGTGGCCTTATTCAACTGCACTATAGATGGATACTTTAACACCTAAACGCATATTTTAAATGTCCAATATTACACTGAATGGACTCGTGTGAGCTTTACGCCGTGTTATAATGTTGTTAACTCATCAAAAACATACCTAAAGTTCTGTTTTGTTTCATTCACACATGTTTGAGTAAACCTTTATTATTAGTCTGTCTACATCTCCAAAGCTCAAAATGCTCTGTTCCACCTTGTGATGTCATGTAGTGAGAGTTTTCAAGTTAACGTCTACATTTTACCTTTAGTTCAGCAGAGATTGGCAATTCCTGGTCTAAAATAATCCAAATGAGTGAAGTGAAGGCGTGTGGAGTTTAAAAACACAGTGGTGCTTCCTGTATTACCACATGACATCACAAGGTGGAACAGGGTATTTTCTGTTTGAGAAAATAACTCTAAATATGCAGGATTTGTGTGTTAAACATAGCGTAATATGGGCCCTTTAAACATTAAATTTTGAACATTACAAGAAAACATTAACATGCTTCTCAAATAATCTCAATTACACTAAGATATTTTCTATGTTTCTATGTTATAATGTTGTTTCCTCATCACAAACATACCCAGCGTTGTGTTTTGTTTCATTCACGCATGTTTAACACACAAACCCTGCATATTTAGGCTGAGTTCTGACAGAAAACACTTTGCTCCACCTTGTGATGTCATGTGGTAATACAGGAAGTGCTCCACTGTGTTTTAAACTCCATTCGTTGGAATCATTTTGATAATTTCAGCCATGGAATTGCCAATCTCTACTGAACTAAAAGTAGCTGTTAACTTGTAAACTACCACTTCATGACATAACAAGGTGGAACAGAGCAGTTAGAGTTTTGGAGATGTGGACAGACTGATAAACCAGAGTTACTCAAACGTGTGAATAAAACAAAACACAACTCCGGGTATGTTTTTAATGAGGTAACATCATTTAAAACTCACAAGTGTCAATTTTGCGTGATATACGACCTTGCGCTTTATCTCAGTGAGTTAATATTATGCTTGTACAGAAAATACCAGTGTTAGAAGCTCTGACACTTAGCGGTACAGTTGGTAGTGGTGGGTGGAAAGGATCCTAGTCGTAAAAGTAAGAGCATTACAAGAAAACATGAACTACAAATGATTGATCTATAATTGAATTTAATGCAAAGAACCACTCATCCATGAACAATACCAATAAGGTAAAGGCAAACGAATAGCTCATGATAAAAGTTACAACATCGATAGTAACATATATGGTATAAACTATGGCATTAAATGTGCACTTCTTCTGACATTCAAGGCTGTGTAACAAATGGTTTTCAAACGGCTTGTGTGAAAAAGCTAACGTGATTTATGAAGCATCTCAGCTTTGCATCGTCATGAATTATGGAACATACATGTTTCCATTCCATGCTACATTTCCCACTCTGCCATTTTCCTTCCAGCTCCAGAAGTACTGCTGCCAAACCACTAAAGCCATCGTTTCCCATCATAACCCGATGTATGCCCATTTAGTTCCTTATGACTTGGTTGGCAAACTCCCACACCATCATATGCTCATTATAGTAGGGTCCATATTTACTCTGTGCCGGTGTACAAGCCTGCAGGCCTGATTACACCCTCACTGTTTGTGTTAGGTGTTTTCCCAGTCTTGTTGGTGGGTAGGGCAGTCGATCGGTGGCGACAGCTAAAAGGGCATTGCCACCACTCCTTCTGGTGGCACCACTGACTCTGGGGCCGACTGGCTGCTGGAAGATCACATCAATTAGACTGGAAAGCAAGAATAACAGGCCGAGAGCACGAGTGCACAAACACACTATGGAAGTTTTATTATGCCATGTTTCCTGGCTGTGGGATTTCTACATGACACTTTTTCTTTTTGGTTTCCTCTGCTTCGTTTTGTGACCGCTGTGGTCACCCGCTGGTTGTGTGTGGAAGCATTTGAAATGGATTGTTGTAGGCTTGGTGCAAAGTGAGAAAACTGTGCAAAATGGTTGTTTTGCATTGCTTCTCAAATATCGTGCATTTTATCCATGAGGTTCTGTATTTACAGATTCACCTCTCTATGCTTCCCTCATAATTAAAGCAGTTTAATTAAACAGTCGGATTCTGCTGTTCCGCTCCAGTTCTAAGTCAGCTGCTAGGCACCAGCCGAGGCAACCTGCTGGCGCCGGTGCCCAGACCCGCTTTACGCCCCAGCTCAACCAATCCAGCCCTTAGAGCCAATCCTTATCCCGAAGTTACGCATCTGACTTGCCAACTTCTGTTATCTACCTTGTCCTTACATGCCAGAGGCTGTTCACCTTGGAGACCTGCTTCGGATATGGGTACGGCCTGGTGGAAGATTTACACCTTCTCCCCTAAATTTTCAAGGGCCAGCGAGAGCTCACCAGGGCAGGGCTTTTCATACATTTTTATCTGTGAGGTTATTGTATTTAGAGAAACACTACATAACTTTTGCAGTGGTTGCATGGAGATAGATACATTTAAAACCAAACTAACAGAACATTTCAGGCAAACCAATAACATCTCATGGACACAAGCGTAAGCTCCACCTGAAAAGTTACACATTGCACCTTTAAATAATTCCCATCAACATCCACAACATGCGCTTGATCTCCATAAGTAAATATTACGCTTGTGCTAAAAATACTATTGTTATAAGTTCTGACAGTTGCCTGTCGAAATGGTGGGTGGAAAGGATGTTAGTCGTAAAAGCGGAGTAAAGAGATCTAGCATAAATCTTACCGCCACAATACTCACTATGGATGTTTAGTTGGAGCCAAAATGGCATGGAAACCTGCTGAAATAAGGACTACGGCGTCTTCCATACACCTGCTTTTCTGTGCAACTGTGCTTTATGTGGCCTGTAGTGGTGTGCAGAGGAATGCTCAACAGAACCACAAATGGAGCAGACTCACAGCCAGATGACATAAAACTCAATGGGCCAGTTCCTGTTCTCTCTGTGTTCTCTCTGTTCCTCCGTCTGCTTTTGCGCTGTTCGAATCCACTTCCCGAAGTCTACTATTCCCACCTTATCTGCCCCATTTTTAAAATACCCATTGATAACATTCAAAACTATCATCATGCTGTTTAGATATTCATTACAGTGGGAAGGGGCAGCTACATGTTGTACATGTACAACATGTTGTATAAGGGCAATACAACTAGGCATGGAGGGCCCAGTCTATACGCAGACTAAGCAGCTGCTTAAGACCCCGAGACCACCAGAGGGCCCCCAAGAGCCCATACATTTAATAGAAAATAATAATAGGAAAGTTTCGAAAAAAAACCTAAAAGGCGCTCGGGTGTTTATACTACTCTAAATATCATTCTTAAACAATTAGATGTGTTTTATAGATAGCTAAATATGTGCTGCCTACATTTGTTTTTGAGTGGGGCATCGGTGTGGACTGCTACGGGGGGGCACCGGTGTGAAGGCCCCCCTTCCCTTGAGGTGCGCTCTGGGTGCACTGAGGCAGCAGAGGTACATTTGAATGGGTGTTTTACAGACTAAAAGACTAAACGTGAATGAAGTTAAGTTTATCTAAAGTACAGGACAATGCACGAAAAGCCCCAGAGGAAGACTGTTTACGGGACAGGACTTTTCACAGAGGACTCGAAATATGTCACCACTCTACACCATTGGAGCTGCAGGATGAAACAGTGAAGCCAGACGTGTCTAACTATGGAGACAGAACATACATCAGAGCGACACGAGGACAGCAAGTGAGTCCGTTTATTACACTGGCTGTTTCTGTTTGTGGCTCATCCTTTTGTGATCTAAACCATCAGATGATGTGAGAATGAAGCAGGTCACTGCTCCTGTGTCAGATTAACAATGTTGATTATGGCAGAAACCTCTTTGTTACATCTGCTGGACGAAAGAACGACCTCTGAATGACTCCTGAATGTGTTGTGAGTGCTCATATAGGGATGCACTGATACCACTTTTTGCAAAACGAGTATGAGCACTTCATTTTGAGTACTCGCCGATGCCGAGTACCGATACCGGACATTATTTTTACTGGTGCTTGATTATAGTGGTAAAGCTAATTAATTTCATAAAATTGTTGTAGTACCTACCTTTAGAGTCCTAAATATTTGTATATTTCATGTGACAGTCACATATGATTAAAGCTGATCTTAATGTGCAGAACAGTGAATGTGCTTCTTTCTGGTCACTTCTGCGCAGTGCTCTGCTCAGAGCTCACTGCTCAGCTGAGAGATGAGCTGTGAGCGTCCTGGTCACTTCTGCGCAGTGCTCAGCTCAGAGCTCACTGCTCAGCTGAGAGATGAGCTGTGAGCGTCAAATTAGACGCAGCGCAGTTACAGTGGTATCGGCAGCCCACTGACGAGTGCGAGTACTGGCACCCGATACTGGTATCAGTACCTGTGTATCCCTAGTCATTAATATGCGCATTTACGCAAAATCTCCGCTAATTTTGTATGCAAATTTATGTCTCTAACTCAACTCTGCATTCAAAGCCTGACAATAAACATCAAAATAATGTGATCCTAAAATCCTCTCTTATTTAATGTTCATTCCTTCAAAATTATCTGATGATTATAAATCTGATGTTATGTCCAGGCTGTTTCTTTTATGCAACTCTAACTTGGATCACTACTTTGTACTTCTTGAGTAATTGATTTTGAAGTAAGTGTATCTTTGCTTAAGTGCATCTTTTGGCTTCTCTGTCCAATTCTGCATTTTATAACACAAATAACTGATAAATGTAAGCCTACTTTAGTCAACTGGAGCACATTAAAATGCACCAGAAATCAAGAAAAAAATGTCCAGAGTAAAAAACACAGACCCCCCCCCATCCTTACATGTTTTTATACTGTTATACTTGTGGCTATTGCTGTTCTGAGCCTCAAGAATTTTCAGCCTTTTTACAACTGGAGATGATGTCTTAAGTTTGTCAAATATGAAAAACATACCCGGAGTTGTGTTTTGTTTCATTCACACATGTCTAACACACAAACCCTGCATATTTAGGCTGAGTTCTTCCTGCAAACAGAAAACACTCTGTTCCACCTTGTGATGTCATGTGGTAAAACCAGAAGTGCTCCATTGTGTTTTGAATCTCCACACACCTTCACTAGAATCATTTGGATGATTTCAGCCCTGAAATGGCCTATCTCTATTTAACTAAAGGTAAAATGTAGCTGTTAAGTTGAAATCTACTGCTTCATGACATCACAAGGTGGAACAGAGCATTTTGAGCTTTGGAGATGAAGACAGACTAATAATAAAGGGTGGCTCAAACATGTGTGAATGAAATAAAACACAACTCTAAGTATGTTTTTGAGGAGGTAACAACATTATAAGCTGACAAGGGTCAATTGTGCGTAATGTAGGACCTTTAAAGAAAAGAATGGTGTGTCAAGTTTATAAAAAAAAACAAAAAACAAAACTTTGGAATTTAGATGCTGGCAGGTGGAGACAGACGTATGAATGATCTTTAGTAAGGCTGTAATCAACTCAAGAAATTATTGGTTGACTAAAACCATGTCCTGTCGATCAATTAGTCAAGTAAAAGAGGGCGTGGCAAAACTCAAAATTATGAAATATCTCTATAAACTGACCATGTATCTGACCAGAACTACACTCAAAAGACAACAACTGCATGGGAGTTCATCCAGAAACAACTATTTATGCAGAAACATTTTATTTTATGTGTAAAAAGGCAGGTCAAAACCCATAGTTCACTCCAAAATCTTCAGCTAACTCACTACATAGTTGCTGCTGCTGTTCCATATAAATCCTTATCTAAATAAAATACAAAATAAATTAATACAAATTCTGGTTGACTAAGACGCCATCGATTGATTAATCAACAAAACGACTAAAGAACCACAGACCTAATGTTTAGAAGTGACTGCTGGACATTATACGTAAAAGGTAAGATAACATGACATAGGAACAAGCTTGTTAAATTTATGCATCAGCTTCACATATTTTGTCACTTGGATTTGGGTTTAAGTTAACTTAATACCACAAAGATACATTAAACAGATCGCAAAACATCTCAAGGGAAAAAATCCAATCTTTTTAGTTTTGTTACATCGCAAATCAAAATCACAATGTGAATGGACGCAAATAGCAAAAGTTTTCAGTTTTTTAAAATACCACATTTTCCTCCACAAACAACAAAATATCCTGTTTTATTCTGCATTAAAAAATCTGTAGTTTAGATCTGTACAAACACAGTCTGGTATGATTCTTGTCTTAGTTCAAAATATTTCAACTGTGAACTTTGAACAGAATCCTCTTATTTAAACATGAATCACAAATCTAACCGCAATCGCAATTAAATATTTTTTTTCCCCACATCGTTCAGCCCTACGAGTGTCCATGCCTTGTGTGGACAAAATCTTTTCATCGATCCAATACGTACAATCGTAACTACATATTCAGAATCTCTTTTTTTAATTCTTAAAATTTGCTGATAAACACAAAAGTACCACCATGGCTCCCTCCACCTTGTCCACTCTTGCCCACCACAGTTGGCGTCATGCCCGGTCTGGTACACCGCTCCACCCGTTTCCAACTCGCGCCCCTGACCCACCCAGACTGTAGCTCGGCCCGTCGCCCTGCGGTGCCCGGTGATAAATGAGAGCTTTCACACTCGGGTTTGTCCTGGCTCTAGACTGGGGGGAAACTGTTGGCGCGAGAGAATTACCGATGCCTATTTGCACAGTACCAGCCACTTGAAATAAAGATATGGACAGTGTTTGAGTGGAAAAGTAATGCAACATTAGAAGTGAACTGGTGGCTACCATTAGTACATTAAATGGTCTTTTATGGCGGGTCAGTGTAAGAGGAAAAATGTCAATAAGTTTCATTAAGCTAAGTATTAAAATGTAGTTAATTAAAACATAAGTGAAAAAAAAGAGGAAATAAGTGCCATCATTTTATTTTATTTTGTCACATTTGTGGGGCAATAAGGTCTCAAGTTTGATTCCTGGCCTTTCTGTGTGAAGTTAACTTTTGCATCTGGTGTTACGTGTACGCTATAATCTTATAGCCTACCTGATTGTCCTGAAGATGAAAAACAGAACTAATTCAATACATCAACTGTTTACACTGGTCCAAAGTTATTCCTCACTTACCTTATACATTCAGAACATCCCAAATATTCACTGTGATGAGTTTATAAGCGCTTTTCGCAACTTTCAGGGACCAGTGTGGAGCTTTGCCGTAACAATAACGCTAACAGCTAGCATGCTAATGCACACTTCCTGATTACCAGACACTAAAACGATGTATAATTAGATGCAGACAGCACACAGTGGACTTCTTTTGACCTCAAGAGCTGCTTATACAATATATCTATACTGGGGCAAGACATTTTGTTCAAATACATGAGGAATCGGGTTCAGGCCCATATAGTATGAAAAAGACATACAGGGTACCAATATTAGGCCTGTCACGATAACAAATTTTGAAGTTTGACATACTGCTGATGTAAATATAAACAATAAGTGACAATATTGCAACTAATTTATGCCACTGACACAAAAATCCAAGAGCAAGAGATTTATACCACCAAAACTATTCTGAACAATATTTTTTTTTTAAATCATGAGCTACAATAAATAAATAGCAGAACGAAACACTTTAGTCCTTAGTTTGCATCTGTAATGAGCCATAGTTATTAAGTCAAGTTATCAATTCAACCTTCTATGGCTTAAATCTTATCATATAGCCAAAAAATAGCCAAAAATTTCCCAGTAGTGCAAAGTACAAATGCAATTTCCCCGTTGTGCAAATGTACATACGATAAATACTGACCCCAAAAATAAATTGTTCCAGCTTTCATATACTGAACAATAAGTCCATATAGTAATTATTGTGGCCTAATCAATATTGTAAAATAATTATTAAATACCTTGTAAAAAACGGAGAATGACGGAGGAAAGCAGGAGACAATGCAACAAATCAGTTGTTGTCAGTTACTCATGTTGATGTATTGCGTCATTACGTGAGTGATTAAGCTGTCGTTTATCACATTTAGAACCCTTCAGTTCCATTAACACGTATACGCTCAGCGGAGGTGGATTTCAGTATATGTGACTGGACACATCGTGAATCAGAGCGTCCGAGTGCCTTCTCACAGTGTTCAAGTTCCCATGCACCCTTGCCCCATATGACCCCCTGATTTTCTTTTATAAACGAATTTCAATGGATATTCTATTTGACAGAGTTGTATTAATGACTGGACAGTGTGTTTAGTCTGAGCGCCAGTCAGGCCTCATTTGGACGCATCACGCTCGCGGTCTGGTTTGCTTGCCATCCACTGTATACATTGTTTACAGCTGTTGCCATGGCATCCAATGTCGCTCATATACAGATCAATATAAAACAGTGGAATATATGAATGGGGGATCTGGTACAAAGACTGGTACAAAGACTGGTCCCAATGACGTCCAGTAGACTTTCAATTGCTAGTCTCAAAGAATTAAATATAAGACCTCATATTAACCACATTATATTCCAATCAAGTTAGCATAATATTTATATCTTTACTCTCCATTGACGCGGACACTGCTTGTTTAACATTTCCACCAGCAGACAGACTGGGCCGGAGCAACACAATTTTGGATTTATAAAAATGACCCACAAATAGCCCATGCAAACCTGGGGACTAGTTGTGGTTTTCCTTGCATTTAGTTGTTTCTGGTCTCAAGCATTTATTACTTAGAATAAAT